>APFE031743903.1:107761-121004 GCA_000404065.3 Pinus taeda | reverse complement strand
ATCTATAATGTAGATATAAGTCTTTCTGATTAATCACATTAATAGGATATGGTCGACATTTCGAACCAACTAATGTGCTCCATCATTTTGTCTTGACAATGGACCACATTGGTTGATTTAAAACTTCGGATCAAATTCTATCAATATGATTAATCCGGAAGACTTTTATCTATCTATTCATACATTTTTTATTAACTTCTATTCATTTTTATTATATATAATATTTTTTTCTATTTAAAATATAATTTTTATTTTTTTATTTTTTATTTACTAAATTGTAAAATTAACTTTTAAGATATAAAATATGTTTATTAAATTTTAAATATTGGATTGAAATAAATTTAGAAAAATCAGTTCAAAGACAAAATAAATTACTGGCAATACAACAGAAATACAGCGGAGAGGACAAAACTGTGAATCCGTGGAAGCTAGAGCATTTGATCGATACCTGCTTTTTTAAAGGTAAATTCCGTCCTATATTTGAATTAGATCGCTCTTTTCCCGCATCATTAGCAGAACCTAATATTGGTTAATGCGATTTTCTGTTACGTATCCGTTGAGGATGCAGATTGAATCTTACAAATACAGAAACACGATAATGAGCTTGCGGAATCTAATCGCCTGTCACTGGGTCCTTATAATTTATGTATGTGAGGACTAGCATTGGATTTTTGTTTCATTATGGAGAATAGGCAAATATGTTATAATGGTTAATTTACCATATTTTGACTTTATTTAATTAATTACTTATTATAAGTTGAGTGGGTTTAATGGTTAATTAAGAGTATGTGTTTTTTCTTAAAAAATCACAAGTTCAAAATTAAGAGGTAGAGTATCATTTATGCCTTTATAGACTTAACAGTTAAGATAGATATGTGATAGTTTTGAACAACACACTAATAAAATGTTTTAACTATTTTGATTTTTAATTCACTTGTTTTATATAATATATAGAGTTGTTATTAATATTTTTTAAAATGTTAGGTCTATTTCTCTATATACACATGCTTTATACATTGAATTATATTTGTTATTAATATCTTTTAAAATGTTAAAGATCTATTCTATATTAAACATTGAAGGAATTACAAATCCCTATCATATTTTAAATTAGAAGAAAACTTATTAATAGAATAATATCTCCTTTCAATATATATATACAACTTGAGTAGGCCTAGTGGTTAAAAGCATAGGTTTTCTCCTAAGAAGTAATGTTTAACAATATTCGAATTATAAACTCACTTTAAACTCTTTTTTGTTAATTATTATTTTTTAAATATTATATATAAACTTTAAATTAAAATTAAATAAATAAAATATAAAATAAAAACTTTAATTCAAATAAAATAAATAAATTACACATCTATTTAAGAATACAAAGTGAAAATCAAATAAATTACACATCTCTTTAAGAATAAAAAGTGAAAATCAACACAATGCAAAAGATATTTGTGAATAAGTACTCTTGTATGATAGCCTCTTGTACATAGACTTATTCCTAACTCCATAAAAAAAAATACAAAAATTAAACATTTAGGTCTTTGGATGGTTTTATGACTTACTTTTTATTTTCAATAGGCATGTTGCATAAATATGTATATATTAGTACAAAAATTTATAAAGTTATAAAAGTCCCTTCTCAAGCATATTTATGATTTTTAAAGCTAGCAATTGCACCACATGTTGTAAGAAAGCATTGTAAGGTTGGGAGCATAAAATTTTATGTTAGCTTATTTTATATTCTTAATAAAGGATTCTTACATAGAAAGAGGAGAAATATGGGATATGAGGGACTGAAAGGCTTGTTACAGTGATATTTGTTCTGATTATGGAATTGGAAATGTGTTCTTATTATAGAATTGGATGGAAGGTACATGATTAAATGGTGGAGATGCATCCAATCACTGTCTTCCTTTTGGATCCCCACCACTCAACAATGAATTCATCTGACAAATCCTATTCTGGAATTGGATATGTGTTCTTATTATCGAATTGGATGGAAGGCACATGATTAAATGGTGGGGATACATCCAATCACTTCCTTTTGAATCCCCCCCATTTAACAATGAAGTCCTCTGATTGTTAACTATTATCCTGCAACTCATATTATGGAATTGATTATGTGTTCTTATTAGAGAATTGGATGGAAGGAACATGATTAAATGATGGGTATACATCCAATAATTGTCTTCCTTTTGAATCCCCACCATTCAACAACGAATCATTTGATTGTTAACTATTATTCCACAGCTCCTTCCACGAATGTATTCTCAAGCAAAAGTGCCAACCATTCCAGCAAGAGGGAGAAGAAAATGCTAACTATTTCATCCATTGTATGGTTGTCCCAAAGAGCAAGGACATGATCAAGCTTGGCCAAGCAGTTGAGAAAATCCATGCCCAACCATGCCCAAAGGCTTAAGCATATTGTGCTAGTTATAATTGTGATCACAACAATTCTTATACTAATGTACATTGGTGTTGGTACAATGCACCAATGTAAAAGAGAAATATATATATATATATATATATAATATAATATATATATAATATATTATAATCAATAAAAAATTATATTGCTTAAGCCTAAATATCAAGTAACAAAAGGCAAATTCGATAACATACCCAATTTTACTAAAGAGGTGAAATAACACACCTCCCATTCAAAAATAGTCATGAACACACCTCGAGCTATCAATAAACAATTATATTGCCTAAGCCTAAATATCAAGTAACAGAAGGCAAATTCGATAACCTACCCAATTTTACTAAAGAAGTGAAATAACACACCTCCCATTCACAAAGAGTTACGACCACACCTCGAGCTAACCTTTAGGACCACACACCATTCTTTCTCGTCGCCCTGCCAAAATTAACATACTATTAAATATATGAAGTCTAAAATTATATGGTGGATATAAAACTATTACGGATCAATATTGTATATCATAGGTTCATAGCCGCTTGAAAAAGGTATTTTCTTTACAATTTCTTCAAAATAAATAAGAAAAACCCTCCAACATATATATTAGAAAGCATGAGATGGAGGTTTCACGAAATGGAAGCGATAATGATAGTACCAATTATGCAGCTTCCACAACAAGTTGAAGAAAACTTAAATGTGAGGGATCACTTCCATTCTAGTCCAGGTGAAATCAAGGAATTTAATCTAAATTCAGTTCATTCTCTTCTATTGATTTTCTAGCTAGTAGTCCTAGATTGAATCCTTTATTTTCCTCTGAACCAATGGAGGACTCAGATTATATTGTGGTTCCACCTGACTTAAACTTGCCACTAAGTATAACACCTAGATGTTATGGCATTAATAGGTTAGCAAAATGCACCAACAAAATATTAGTCTCCACAATTCGAATGTCAAGGAAAAATGTCGGTGCAACTCATCGAATTAGAGGTGTAATTGGGCTTATTCAAATCATGAAGAGAAATGTCATGTTTTTGAACATGATGTTCTTTCAAATTGGCCAATGGAGAACTTCATAAATTAGAACAGGATTCCTGTCATTGTCAATGAGGAACTCATGGGTGTGAGTATTGGAGATTCACATGTTAAGGCCTCCAACATTCCTTCCCAATTTTCTGTAAATATTGAAGCATTGACCAATGAAGATGAATCGTCTAAACATAACACATCAGGTAGTTTTTTAGGGATGAAGATGAATGGTCTAAATAGAACTCTTCAGGTAGTTTATCAGGGCCACATAATGGTATTGGGACCTGTAAAAAAAATCACAACCAGAAAAGATTTCTAATAATTGTGCAACTCAAATTCTTGTTCATGGTAGAAATGTTCAACACCTTCTAAGTGCAGGAAATGGAACAGATCGATTAGAGTCAAATAATGATTTGAGGTGGCATTTTGGGCTCATTCCAAAAGAAATTTAGGTAAGTACAGTGATTCAGTAGTTTTTTTTTCCCTCAAAAAATTGCAATATACTTGAGATTAGCTCCATTGAGAATGAGTCAATAAATAATGAAATGGAAAATGACATAGTGCCCGATAATTCGTTTCCGTGAGAGACTAAAAGATACAAACCACAAGCAGATTTAGACATTTCCAAGTTTGACAACAACAAAATTTCTCGTTATTGCAATTATACGAACATATAATTATTTTGTTACATATATGTGATAACAATGCTATAATAATTCCTAATAGTTCTAAACCCAATCCGTAGATTACAGTCAAATACTAAATTCTATTTTTAACAGAATGACTTATGCTTTTAGAGGGTTATAGTACTCCCTAAAACCCTTATTAGGATCAAGGAACTTATGTTTTCTTTTGATTTTTGAAATAAGCTCATTCAACCTTCGCAAAATTCAACTTTCATCATTTCCAATGAGTCAGATGTCTCAGTTTTGTACATGATGTGTTGGAGGGGAAACATAGCGTCTTTGACTTGTTACAGGTGCTTCAAAGAGTTCCGCTTATGATTTTCGATTCCAAAGACATTCAACTGACCACCAAAACATGCAAGCTTCCCTAAATTAATTTAAGTTCTTTCATTTGCTTTGAGCGAAGTGAAAATTTCTTCATGCGGTTTGGAAAGCCTATATTCATTTTTTCTTAGTCTTATGATACTTCATCTGTGTCAACATGGATTGATATAATCATTTGCTTCATCACAATACTGAAGAAGGGCATGAGCTCAACTTTTGAATCCCTCCATCCTTTCATGTCCAAGAATTATTCCTATTAAGAGCCAATGACAAAACAATAGCTAGAATCACAATAGGGTTTCACAGCAAGTACCTCTAGTAGATACTGAAGAGGAACTGTTGGAGTTGTAAATTCTGAAACGATCCAGATTAAAATAAGGCTCTTTCCTTTCAAAAGCAGCAGAAAATGGGGAAGGTCATCGAACAAACCCCTGAAACAATTAAGTCTTCATCCCTTACATGCTTGGGCTTGTGTTTTTCTGTGAAGATCCATGGTGACTATGCGCTTTGGTGCAATGACTTAGAGACGAGAGTGACAATCGTTTAAGAAACCCTAGAACTGTTTAACCATTTAAGAACCCACTCAACTAATGCCCACCAAGCACAAGTATAACCCTGATCAAATAATCAATATTAATCCCATTGTCTAACACGAAAATCAATGGCCCATAAGGTTACATAGTGGCACATTAGGGGAGTTCATTTCTAAGAGAACGCCTTATAGCGTAATTATGATGTAGTTTATAAATTATATTATTAATATTCTTTTAAATATAAATAATATAATTATATACAATAAAATTTGTTATTTATATAATTAAAAAAATTATATATATATGTATTTTGATTTTTTTATATATATTAGTATCAATATATTTTAATTTTGGATTTATTAAGTATTGAAAGAAATTAAATCTTTTAACATGTAAACTTATTTTTTAATGTAAAATTGAGGAAAAGTTTGCATATTTAGATTACATTTTTTTTTTCTTTTGTTAAATCTAATGTTAAGATAAATTTATGGTGGTTTTGAGCAACACATTAATAAAATGTTTTAACTATATTGAATTTTTTAATTTTACTTGCACAATATATAGAGTTGTTATTAATATTTTCTTTAAATGTTACATATCTATCTCTATATATACACACACAATTATATTGAATTATTTTTGTTATTAATATCTTTTAAAATATTACATTTCAACTTTATATTAAACATTAAAAAATTACAAACCTCTATCATAACTTAAATTAAAAAAAACTTATTAATAAAACAAGAATTATCTATATATATCTATACTATATATATATATTCTATATATATCTATATCTATCTATATATATATATATTATAATATATATTATATATATATATATATATATATATATATTATATATATACAAACAAGATCTATCTATCTTGAAATATTTGAATTTATAACTCACATTGTGATTTATATTTTTTTTAAATATTATATATAATTTTATATATTTATTGTGGAATAAATTACATATATATAAATTGATATAAAATTAAGTTACTTTATAATTAATAGTAAATATATTTTTTGTAATTAATATATTCTTATTTTAATGTTACATGTCAATTGAATTATACATCATGTAGTATCAATATTATTAATTTTACATGACATTTGTTAACTTCATATTAAGTAGTTAAGGGATTACATATTTTTACTCACTCCTAAAAATTAAATTATATCTTTTTTTTTTTACTTTTTAGTTCCCTGTAAAATTAAATAAAAATTGAAATATTTATATTATGGAAACATTTTTTTTCCTTATTAAAATTTTTATAATTTGTTAATATAAAGTATTATTTTATTATTTTTAAATGTCATGTGATCCTGACATCTCCCTCCAAGTGAGCTATAAAACACCTCTCGGTGTAGTTATAATGTAAGAAAATATGTGCTAAAGGCATTTCCTCACTTGAATTCTTAAAATTTCCAAAGAGTTTTTTATGTAGTAATGTTTGTTATAATTAGTTTATGATTGTCAATTATTGGTAGGTATCTTAGTAATCTCAGCTAAGCTTGATACGAAAATTCTCCTAAAATTTCAACTATATGTAAATTCTCCTTATTAATAAAAAGGTCCACTAACTTTAAAAAAAAATAATATTAAAATATGCATAATACAACATAATTATATCATAATTGATAGTTATAGTTAATTTTTCTAATTAATTTATAAGACAATTGTGGATTAATTACACCCTCCATCCAAATATACTACCTTCCCACATCTCTCTATCTCTATGGAAATTTTAAATATAATTATTAGAATCACTCATTTATAATTATTAGAATTACTTCATTATACATTTATGAACAGATTAAGATAAAATTAAAAAATTTATTACAATTAAAATATTTATTTTTAAATATATTTTATTAAAATTACTCATTTTATATATTATTAGAATTACTTCATTATACATCTATGAATAGATAATATAAATTAAAATTATTATAATAAAATATTTGTTGAAGTGAATGTTATAACGCACCAGAATAGTTATCAAACACTACATCAGCATCATTTCTATTAAAAAGCATATAAACGTTCTCTTTAACGTGATGGTTAAAATGTGACTAGCATCCTCAAAATGTGTCTAGCATCCTCTTCTTAGTAATTTTTTTTGTACTGATTAACTGCATCATCCCATAATTCAGACTTTACAAGCCTTTATGATTTTATCTAAATACATATAAGCCTTCTTTTTTATCTAAATTCATATAAACCTTATTTTGAACTTGATTGTTAAAATGTGACTAGTATACTCTTCTTCGCAGACTCTTTTGTACTTGATTATCTACATGATCCTCTTATACCGGCCTTACAAGCCCTTAGGATTATATTTAGACCTTAGGATTACATTTAGAAACTATAGGCTTTACAACCCCTTAAGATTACATCTAAAAACAAAATGATTTGACCAAAAAAAATTGATGTAATACTTTGGGGAGTTGTCTATAATGCGATTTTTTAAAGATTTCGGTCACGGAATCTGGCGAAAGAAATTGAGGTTAAATCTTGATTTGTTGCAGTTAAAATGGTTTTTTAATTGCATATTTGGATTTAGCACCCTGAAAAACCTCTAGGACGCTTTGATTGCGCAGAAATTAGTTATCAAACTTGCGATTCCAATAAATTGCTACCAGATTTTGACAAAAAAACCCACCAAAAAAACTTCCAAAAAATCGCATTATAAACGAACGCATACTTTGAGTGGTACAACGGACGGTAAAGTATGGGAAGGTAGGGTACGGGATGGGAAGAGACCGAGTGAGTTAGTGAATACCGCCAGAGGAAGATGATATGGCCTTGGATATTCTCAGATAGAAAATGTAAACAAGTCTCGTTACCGCACCACTTCTTCAAGTTTGGTCACTTATTGCATCTTTAGCAACAACGTCGGGAGCAGGCAAGAAGTTTGGGGAGACCAGATTCTCTCAAACTTGATCTCCTAATGAGCTTGAAATGGCATAAAATGATGTGCTTGGTATTTAACAAGCGATAACAATGATGGAAAGTCCAATAATATCTTGAATAAACTTTTGTTCATTACTCTGAAATAGAAACAATTAAACATATTTTGAATAAATTTTTGTTCATTACTATGAAATAGAAACAGTTAAAATTTTGGGTTTAGAAAAAAGTATTTCAAAAATATAGAATTCAATTTTTAATGTTTTTTATAAATATTTATAATATTTTTTACTATATATAATAATATCATAAATTTGAATATTAAAATATTTTGTTATAATTTGAATATTAAATATTTTGTTAACTAATTTTTTTCCTTTTAGCACAGATTTTTCACTAAATATTTACAATTATTACATAGTTTGCCTATAATGATAGGTTGGAAATATGATTTATATTCATTATTTGATGACGATGATGATGGTTAACATCCATTGACACTAAACTTTGGTCTATTAGACCTAAAGAAACAAATTATTTAATTTGATTTAAAATTTTATTCCTATGTCAAAAAGCTTGGAGAGAAGCCTCCCAAGCTTACTGTAATTTTGACATCCTAAAAGGCTAGAAAGGTTAGTATTGCAACAAAGATTTTGAAACCGCGATCTAATGTGGTTGTACGCGGGGCACTCTAATTTGACAACGTAAAAGACTTGGAAGGTCAGTATTGCAATAAAGATTTTGACACTGGGATTTAAGAGGAAGTGAATTTCATCCTCGATGTTCATATTCTCACAGAGATGGCAAAACTTTTCCATCCATGGTGTTTTAGGAACTGCCCAACAACCCGTTTCACTATAGAGCTCGTGAAAATCCATGGTGTTTTAGGAACTTCCCAACAACTTGTTTCACTATAGAGCTTGTGAGAATCCATGGTGTTTTAGGAACTTCTCAACAAACTGTTTCACTATAGAACTCGTGAGAATTAGTTACAAATTTTATTATTAAACACATATAATTATTACACACATTTTTGATCAGATATTTACAATTATTACATAATTTATATACCATAATAAACGTAAAATATGATTTATATCCATTATTCATTATTAAATATTTATAATTATTACACTTTATATAGAAATAATGTGTCTAATATTGATGATAATAAATATTAAGTATCATCAATATATTTCTATAATAATAATATAAAAACGCCGTGAAAATCGCATTTGCGATTATGTAACCCAACGAACTATATTAAAATAATTATATTATTGAAACATTAAATAATTGGTTCATTATTTCGTAATAAATTTGTAAAACACAGAATAACTTGTTTCTCCCGATATTTAAGAATTATTTTTAAATTTTAAATAAAAAAATAAAAATGATAAGTTGTTTTTATTTCAATTATATATATAATTTTGACAAATAAACTGATAATATTATTATAGAATTGAGCCTTCTCTGATTTATCATAGTTATAAGAAGAGCTTCCCCGTAAATCACATAAAAAAGATTTTTGTCGATTAGTTTCGAACCAACTAGTGTAATTGATCGTCACGACAAGTTGGGCGTCGACAAAGGTCTTTTTTATGTTATTTAGGCCGAAGCTCTTCTTATAATAATGATAATATTATTTAATTTACTTTCATAAATAGCTGTTAACATTACCCTAATTTTCACTACTTTCAAAAAAATTAGATAGAACCTATAGATATATATATTCTCCTACTCTGAATAATCCCATTTTATAAACAGAAAGCCAAGAGTGTAGCAACCACGATTAGCTTTCCATAACGAGAATTACGAAGAGAGGATTAAATAAAATCGCGAGATAGATATACGTCCACTCAGAGTTTGGTCGTCTCCTCTTTTCACATGTCTGCACTGAACAACATGTAGCATTTGGCCATTGGTTTATTTTGACTGATGTGCATAAATCATTAGTGTGTTAAATGAGCTTACTCGACCTGACAAGGGGTACCTTATATTTTCCTTCTGGTTGATTGACAATTTGTGCAGGTCGCAGACGACACGATGCACATTAGGCAAATCAATCAAATTAAAATGATAAGGAACGCCTGGTCACGGGAAGCTGGGAGATGGATAGATTGTAAAAGGAAAGGGGAAGAACGCATGGCCAGATAGGTACAAACTAATCTTAGTGAGGACATTACTTCAGATTCTTTCGAAAATAATAGGTTACAGAGAACAAACTCTGGAAATATGGAAGATGGATAGATTCTCAATCAATCAGAAGACATTGGTTTATTTTGACTGATGTGCATAAATCAATAGTGTGTTAAATGAGCTTACTCGACCTGACAAGGGGTACCTTATATTTTCCTGCTGGTTGATTGAGAATTTATCCATCTCGCAGACGACACGATGTACATTAGGCAAATCAATCACATTAAAATGATAAGGAACGCCTGGTCACGGAAAGCTGGGAGATGGTAGATTGTCAAGGAAAGGGGAAGAACGCATGGCCAGATATGTACAAACTAATCTTAGTGAGGACATTACTACAGACTCTTTCTAAAATAATAGGTCACAGAGAAAAAACTCTGGAAATATGATAGATGGATAGATTCTCAATCAATCAGAAGATAAAGAGAGTTTCCTTTGATTATCACTCCAAGCTTTTTCATTTTTAACTGTAAAATGTGTTTCTCAATCTAATAACAAAATAATTGTTATGTAGCAGATAGGACAAACCAATCTATGTGAGACACTATTTTAGATTTTATACGAAATAATTGTACAAATTGTTATGCAGCAGATAGGACAAACCAATCTAAGTGAGACACTATTTTAGATTCTATACGAATAATTGGCCACCTAACAGAGAGGACGAACCCTGGAAAATGTCAGACATGAATAAAACCTGATAAGGAAAACTTACAATCGCCTGGAGATTAAGTTCAGTAGAATACACTACTGCAAACGACAACCAGCAATTTTAGGTAAAGATGCAGCTTTAATGAGCCTTATAACTCAACAAGTAATCTAAGGACACTGTTTTAAATTCCATAAAATAAGTAAGCCTCACAACCCAATTCTATGGTTGGACACTTGTTTAAATTCTATACACTTAAGAGACAACTTCGGAATTTATAAAAAAACAATTGCCTATGTCGCAGATAGGATAAACATTTCAAAACATTCAAGATGGATAGATTTTTAATCGATCAAAACGTTACAAAATGATTTGGACGAACTAAATTACAGTTTCCTCACATTAAATTTAGTAAAATACCACTACTACCAGTGTATTTAAGTGAATACAGTACCATAAATCCTATAACAAGTAATTGACTGATTTTTCAATTTGATAGATTCTCAAATCAGTCCGAACAAATGAGTACAGGGTAGGGTAGGGTACTAGTTTTTTGGGGAAAGAAACAGAAATGTTCATCTTAAGGAAATTTTTGAAAATTTTGATTACAGCGGTTCAATTTCGAGAGTTTGGATGTCTCAGAAATTTTTGCTGGTGCTGAATCTATTTCCACTATTACAAAATTAATTAAACACTCCAAATACCTGATTTTTAAATTTCTTTTTTACAAAATTGCCAACAAAAATTCATATCCGGACCATATTTTATTGTATCCATAGACAAATCCATAAAGAAATCATTCCCCATATGATACAAATACAACACACTTGAAGACAAACTTAACTTTTGATAATGCACACAATCTTATATATTCACATCAAATAAGATTACATATAAATACATTTAGTGTTAGAAACACAATTAAGATAAATAGACTATCTTGAACACACAATCACCTTGTTCAAAAAATATCTCAACCACACACCAATCTAGAAACATCTAAATATAACAACTCCTTTAGATAAAAAATCACATTAAGAAAAATAAAAATTACATATTTTGAGTGCGTAGGTGTATTTTGGTGTGTGTGTAGTATTTTGCATTGAGCTAATAGAAGTTCAACGCTTTAATAGATTCGTTATATGCGTGACGGTGCAATGTAGTGTCGTGTATTTTGGAATCTGCTTATAGAATTTTAATGTTTTAAAAAAAATATATGAATGATTAGGAGTTAACCATGTAAGATTATTTTATTTTTATCATATACACAATTTAACTAAATGTAGGAATAATGAAGAAAGTTTAATATGGTTTTTTTATATTAAAATTTTGTAGTGTGTGGCTGAATTGTTAGTTATATTGAGGTTTTGTTGATGGATAAATTTTTATATTTTAGGAAGTTGTTCAAAAATAATTTAATGTAATACTTGGTTGGCTTGATGTATCCAATAGAGTGTTCTGGCATAGTCTCCTGACTGAGGGTTTGTCTCATGAGAAAGTTGCATCTTTATTCAATTTTGTTCTTTTATATTTTCTATGTTGATATTAGAGCAGAGGGTTGCTTGATCTGTGGGTCGTGAGGCTTGTGTTCAGTCGCTAGAGTGAGGTTGTTGTGTGATACAATCAGGTTGGAGATATGATCTGAAAATCACTCATGAATGATCTTAGTTAATTAATGAAGGTATTACAGACGCATGTGCTAGGGTGTGTCTATGTTATTTTAAGTAACGAATCAATAAGATTACGAAATACATAGACACTTGAAATAGTAAGAGAAATACAGTAAGAAAATATAAAAACACAACAAATTTAATAAAGAGTTCACCCAATCCTCTTCTAGCCTTCAGTGGTGGCCTTTTCTATTGTGTCTTAAAGTAGAGATTTTACAATAAGGAGCTCAATTTGAGTCTCACTTAACAGATGATGATCAATAATGTGGTACTTGGATCCCCTAAGCCTCTAGAGTACACAAACTCCCCCTTACTAAAATGCAGTCTGTTATGAAACCAGCTCAAGAAAAGATAGAAAAGATAGATTAACGCCTTAGAATTCAGCCTCTTCGAGGGGGCCACCTCCTTTACATTACATAAATGAACAATTCTTGGATGATTCAAATGACAAAACCTCCTTTCTATATATAGGAGTCTAAGGAGTCACAATATAATCTAGCCGACCTAACAATAATAATATAAAGCCACAAAATAAACAATAGAGGGATTCTATGGGGCACAGTAATAACAATATGGGGGCAATAGGGGCACAACAATATTAATAAGGGGTATAACTACAATAGTAATGGGGTAATCACTAGTATTATAGGGACCCAACATGCCCCTCGCCTTCAAAAAAGTGTTGTCCTCAACGCTTGAGTAGTTTTGGATACTTCTGCATAAAATTCTCATCCTCCCATGTGGAATCTTCAGCAGATAATTTCTTCCATTTGATAAGATACTTTGAAATTGATCGATTTCGTAGCTG
>APFE031743903.1:75809-100816 GCA_000404065.3 Pinus taeda | reverse complement strand
TCATCTAGTTCTGAATTTGTGACTTGTAGTAGCCCTTTGTGTCCTCTTTCCAATGCCACAAGTCTGACCCAAATTTGTTTCTCCAAGGAAGAGTTATGCGAAATCTCCCACAGTGACTTGATTATAGACTAGTTCAGTAGAGCGAACTTGTACGACGTGCCACGAGTCACTGTTTCGACCTTTGGATCTAAAACATTCATACAAGAAACTAAAGTATGTCCTCTTTCTGCACCTTCTTACGCAATTTCAAACTGATCCCCAGCGAGAAAGTTATGACGATTTTCCCCAGGTCAGCTGTTTGGAATGTAATTCAGGAGTCCGCAAAAACACCAACTTCCTCAGATCATATCGCCACAAATATCACGTGAAAAGATCTAAAATTTGGACCCAAGATTTAGTGCGCTTTATTCTCACATGGGTTTTTTTTGCGACTTCTGAAACATCACAGAAAAAAAGTTATAGCGAAAATGCCATGATGACCTGTTTGGGGCAGCGAAACCCTAGAATCCAAAGCTCTGATACCAAATGTTACGAAACCAGCTCAAGAAAAGATAGAAAAGATAGATCAACGCCTTAGAATTCAGCCTCTTCGAGGGGGGAAACCTCCTTTACATTACATAAATGAACAATTTCTTGGATGATTCAAATGACAAAACTTCCTTTCTCTATATATAGGGTCTAAGGAGTCACAATATAAACCAACCGACCTAACCAATAATAATATAAAGCCACAAAAATAACAATAGAGGGATTCTATGGGGCACAGTAATAACAATATGGGGGAAATAGGGGCACAAAAATATTAATAAGGGGTATAACTACAATAGTAATGGGGTAATCACTAGTATTATAGGGACTCAACACAATCTCAACTGGTCTTGATGGTATGAGCCCAATTTGGTACTCAATACCAGACAAGTACACATAGAGGAGTTGCTTGAACCTTTCAAGCCTTCTCTGGAGTTCACAGACTCTTAGACTCTCTTTTTCTTTTTCTACTCAATGTTTCCTTTTCTCTGCAGGTCAGCTCAGCTTCTCTGTTCTCTGCAATTCACTTCTTTCTCTACTTCTGTTCCTTCTGCCCTTTGTCTGTACATGGCTTAAAGACAATCTGCTCTTTGACTGTTCGAATCCTCTTCCTGGCTCTTTGGATCACCTGCCTCGGTCCATTAGAATTCCCCTACCCTGCGTCATCATCGTTTTATAACGCTACACAAAGAGGTGGCCACTTGTCGCCTTACAAACTGAGTGTCAGTTTTCTTTAAACAGTCGTTATTTTCGTTACTCCAAGATTTTCCCGCAAAACGGATTCTTATGCCAGCTGATCGGTTATGCCGAACCTCAAATTTTTATGTGCTTCAGTCTATTTCCCCATCAAATCTGGTCATCCATAGGGTTAATTCTTTGCCATTGATCTGGAGCCTCTAGATCCTAGAGTCTCCATCTATATCACGTGGGTAAGTTGCTTGACTGTTACTCACGTGATGTAAGTTGTTTTATCTC
The DNA here is from genome assembly GCA_000404065.3 of Pinus taeda. NCBI lineage: Eukaryota > Viridiplantae > Streptophyta > Pinopsida > Pinales > Pinaceae > Pinus > Pinus taeda. Next base: position 99,313 of record APFE031743903.1, on the reverse strand, counting down.
TCATCCGCTAGACACACATCGCTCGGTGTGTGGCATTGTGCTGAACTCGGCCAAACTGACTTATCGCTCAAAGTGCACGCAATATCTTGTCAGTTTTGGGTGCGGGACCTGCCTTCTGACAATTTCCAAATGGTTTCCTGTTTTCCTCGTGACCGACTGCTCGGGGCTTTTGTTCACTAAGAGTTTTTCCCTGTGAAGAAACTCCCTCTGTTTCTGTATCTGGGGTTCCAATTTCCAATTTGCATCCATGCACGGCCTCCATGGGCCATCGGTTAGCATGCTTTGATCGAGGGTCCTCATTGTTCTGTGCTAGCCACAAATTGCCATTGTCCAGAGGTCATTTCTGATAAGCTCGTTATTCATAAGATTTTGAAGCCTAACATAATTTGAAATAGTCATGGAAATGTTTAGGAATTCAATTCGGATCATGGGCTTCCCACTGAAAAATCTTTTGGACCACCAAAAGTTGGTTTTTAAGCATCAACTAAGTGAGGTTATAGTTGTCTCACTTGTCCAATCTCTATCCATTTTGTACTGCTTGGCTTTGAACCCTTGTCCAATCCTGAGGTACTCAACATCTCCCCTACACATCGTCCTCACCTTCTTGTCCAGAACTGTGTCTTCCTGCAATTCATTGAGATATTCAGGTAATAGATCATCAATAGAAGGCAATTCATTCTATTCTTTGGGATCTCCAATTAACGAAGGTTCAAATAGTCTTAAGCTATCTGCATTAACGACTGAGTAGATGTGCATATAAGCTGGTAAATCAAGGTGAAAAGCATTCTCAACAATTTTCTCAAGTATCTTGAAACGTCCATATCTTATTAGCTTTAGCTTTTTACCTTCACCTTGCATTTTGTCTTTGCTAATATATAGCCAGACTTGATCACCAACTTGGAAACCATGCTCCATTCGATGCTTGTCATACCTTGCCTTGTATTTGGCTTGGCTCTTTTCCAGTTGTTTCTGTACTGCCTGGTGAATCTTTTGAATTTTTTCAATGAACTTGGTTGCCTTGTCCACATCACTGTGTCCATCAACTATTGTGTCTTTACCAAAGACAAAATCCAAGAGAGGCCTTGGTGTGAAACCAAAACAGGTCTCAAAAGGAGATATCTCTATAGAAGAATGTTTTGCTCAGTTGTAAGCATGTTGCACATAACACAAATGTTCATCTGAAATTTTGGGATGCTTGCTGTAATAGCCTCTAAGCAACTGGATCATTGTCATGTTGACTACTTCTGTCTGGTTATATGTTGGCAACAATACTGAGAAGGGGGGTGAATCAGTATTATCAAATCAAACACTTTTTCATTTCCATACTCAGATTCATATACGCTACTTCAGTTAAGGGAACCTACGTGTACATGCAACTGTGTCTAATGCAACTAGCGTATAACCAGAAAACTTGTGATTCAGTTAATACATTAAATGTTGATCTTTAGTTAGTGCATCAGAACTTTATTAACCATATGAATAGTAAATAGGTGCATTAAAATAGAACAGATCATCACACACAAGAAGCACACATGACACCATGATGTAAGGTGGAAACCCAATGTGGGTGAAAACCACCTGCTGTAATTTGTCTCTATCTTCTTTTAATAAGAAACTTCTTTTTTCAATATTTTTTTACTGGTGTAGTCTTATACCAGTACGCAGGCTTCTACCTGCAGAAGGCTACAACCTTTTCTCATTCTCTAGCTTCTCCTGGAAGGGAGCCAACCCCCCTTAGCTCTTGTACTACCTAATGTACTAGTACGTAGGCACAAACCTATAGAAGGATACAACCTTCTCTTTCTTCTAGGGACCACGTTTCATAAATTTTCAGATTAGATTCGTCAACATCAAATACATCTGCATCAACCAATCTCCTTTGCTTAATCAAACAATTACTTCTCTGAGTGTTGTGACCCAAATATATTAACAGTAAGCAGAAACCAATCCTAAAAGCAGAACACTACAACAATAAATAGAAGTAGCTAAAACATATTTCATGAGATGTACGCTACTTAAATATGTAGAACCTATGTGCATATGCTTCTGTATTAAGGCCAACCAGCGTATACGTTGTTTTGACTTACTGAACCAGCCTGTATACATGCCTCTGCTGTGGAGAATCTGCATACAGATTTATAAAAGATAATTTACCCTTTTCACTTATTCAGACATTAGTTATACCCAAATTATCAGATTTATAAATCAGGTCATGCACTAAATATAACAAATCAAAATCACACAAAGATACTTCTCTTCAAGCCTTGAGTTCTTGACCCATTAATAGAACTTATCCATCTTCTAGTGCTCAGGTTCCTCCTTGACTCAAATCCAACTATGCACCACAACCCAATCACCAGTATTCTAGATCTTGCTCTTCATTAGATATTCAATCCTTGAGTAAATACCTTTGCCTAATGATCTCCTTCCCCTTTTATAGTCTTAGGCCTTACTCAATACCATGATCCAAAACCATTTAGAACCAACACTTGGGCCGCAAAACCTGGGTTCAATACATTGGTCGAGATACCATGATCCAAAACCATAGGTTAAAATACCATGGACGAAATACCATCAACTAAAAATAAGTTTTCGCACATGTACGCACTTTTCCTTGCATGAGAGTGTGTGTACGTATACGCACCTTTTCGTCAGCTAACCCGCATGTATACGCAGCTTTATCAAGGGTAACCTGCGTATATCTTGTTTTCTTCATTCTGTGAGCTTGAGCTGTGATGTGTCATCTTAGTAAGTTGCCATCAAGGACAACACCTATATCATAATGCCAACAATCTCCCCCTTTGGACTTGATATCGAAGTTATCTTGCCATACTGAGAACTGTCATCTTAATGAGTTGTCGTTGTTCATTACATCTAAACTGATTCCTTTGAGTTTCCCTGCATCCCATGTATTCTGTCACATCTGATATCTCTTTTGTAGATTCATCTAGTTATATATTAGTGATTTCTTCTGCTACAAGTGGGTTTCCATCAAGTACAACTCATGCATCATAATGCCAACAATCTCCCCCTTTGGAATTGACGGCAACAGCCATACCAAGTCACTCTCCCCCTTTGACATGAAGGGTAAAGGGCAGACCAAGATATTCTCTTCCTTGATATAAAATCTATTGTCCATACTCCCCCTAAGTACTTGCTGAAATCTCTACTCTGTTGAAGTGTGTTGTTCCTGCTCCCCCTAACTGTAAGAAAGGTCTGCAAAAAGATGTTCTAGAAGAAGAAACATGACTTTATACATCATAAATGACCTTCCTATCATCAAAGACTCATACATACATCCATCTCCAAACCAAGTGGGGATATACCAATATTGACTCATCCACCCAACAAAGTGGGGATACACCACATACCAATTGTTTATACATGAACATCATCCTTCCCATCCAAATTACATCATATGACCAAAAGGGATTCATCAAATGACTACAATAGACAGAGACAAACTATTACATCATGAGTCTTGATATGACCTTTACATGACATTTATAATAGAGACCAAACATCTAAATGAGACCATGATAGTCATCAGCAACTATCATACACAATGTATGATCTACTCCATAAGCATCTGTCAATAGCATCTAGACCAACAACCTGAATATGTCCATTAGTGTATACGTCATCAACCTATAACAAAGTATGTCTGCATATAGATATCAACTCATCCTTTTGAATAGAATTATGCATATGACATACAGAATCATTCACATTATATCATATGTGAAAAACACCATAGCCATCTCATCAACATCAAGACGTTCATGATCTTATATATCATCCAAGTATCATCACTTGGGAACATCTGCATCAATCAACATATGTCAGTATCAACCTATCATCATATAGGTAAGAACTCATCATCATCATGTCTCCAACAACGCAACTTTGAGTAATCATCCATGTATCTAGCATATTGTATATAGCACTATGTATCTTGAGTTCAAGATCTTTTGTCAAGAATTCTTGATATCATCAACAACAACAATCCTCGTCCATGTGAGCACCAAGAACTATAGGAATCATGCATCATAACTATATTATATGTCGACAGTAGCATATCTGTGACTCATCATCAAGCAATGAAATTGTGTATTAAAGCTTTGTACTTCTCCTTATCCTTATGAAGATCACCATATAAGCACCATATATGCATCATCAGAGAGTCAACCACAAATATGATTTGAACACCAACTATGTAATCCCAAGAATCATACGAGATTTTGTCATCGACAACTCATAACCATATCATAGCAAGACCTATCATTTAGCCATATAAGCATCATCACCAAGGACTACCAACCAAAATGCCAACAATGCATTATTAAAAGCATATGCTACCCCTAAACTTGTGCCATCTTGTTTACTGTCAGATCTAATCATGCATATAAGCATATCATAGCAAGATGTATCATTTAGCCATATAAGCATCATCACCAAGGACTACTAACCATAATGCCAACAATGCATCATTAAAAGCGTATGCTCCCCCTGAACCTGTGCCATCTTGTTTACTGTTAGATCTGACCATGCATATATCAGCAAGAAGTATCAAGGCATCATCACCATCAAGTTAGGATCAAAACACTTCTAAACATCTTACAAGTATCAAGACATTTTCACACATCATCGGTAGATTGTAACCATTATCAAACAGAGAAAATGATGAACTGAACCATATCATACCCTTTTCTTGAGCCTATCCCACTGCTTTTCTCAAACTGATGTATACGCGACTATGCAGTGTCTAACTCACGTATATACGTGACTTCTCTTTATGAAACTTGCATATTAGATTGATAACACTGAAGGTTTACACTTTTAGCTTCCTCTGAATCTGTTATGTCTGTACATTGTGTTATGCCACATCTTTCAAACTGTGCTTCCTTCTTCTTCCATATCTTTAAGTGTGATGATGTTTTCTCCTTTTGGTATGGTGCCCGTACTTTGTTCCTACATTCCTTTGCTATATGTCCCAGCTTGTTACATGCATAACATCTTACATTTTTCATATTCCTTCTATAGCAATCAACAACTTTGTGACCAAACATATTGCAAGAAAAGCAATATCCCTTAAAATACCTGGAACATGATGATCTTTCTGTGTGATGGTCTTGAACCATTCTATTTCTGCATCTAGTTGCAATATGTCCAAGATTATGACATACATAACATTCAACATTATTCATCGAAGGAGTAAAAGATTTTCTTTGAATAATTTCTTTCCTTGGTTGTTCATGGGATTGACCTCTCATCTCCTTGTTGAGTATGTGAGATTGTGCATTAGAGTTCCTTGTCTTATTTTGTGAACTAGGTTCACCTTCAACATATTCATGAAAACCAAGACTAGTTTTGATAGTAGGAGACCTTTGACTACTAAGAATATCATCCAAGATCTTAGTACTGTCTTGAAATTGTAAGAGCTTATCCTTTTCTTCTAAGTTATCTTTTAGAATATTTACCTCAACTTGATGTTGCACCTCATTTTCACGATACTACTTCTTCATGTTTTCTTCAGCTTTTCTTCCATCTTCCAACTGATGTCTTAATTCAAGAACTTCGTTTTCTTGTTTTTCAAGAGCTTGGAGTAGTTCTTTATTTTTCTTATTTGATTCTTCAAGATCTTTTAGCAAGAGGATCATAGCTTCAAGCCTTTCAAAGTAACTGTATCTTTCTCTATGTTTCTTGATTGTTGTGCTGCTTTCATTTACTTCATCCTACAACTTTTGACATTAACATTCCTTTTCCTTGAATAGCTTCCTTACCCTGTTTCCTTCGTCTAGTTGTGTTTTTAGATTGATAACTTCTTTGGAGACACATTCCCTTTTGTGCAATAGATCTTGTTGATCTCTAATTTTGTCTGTAAGCCTTTTAAATTCTGCCTCTATTTGATATCTTTCTTTCTCACCCATAAGAGTAAATTCAATTGTTTTGCTATCACATTCATCATCTTTAAATGGGTGGAGAAACGTATCACCAGAGGATAACAAATTCATACTTGATAGTTCTTTTGCTTGTTCATCCTCATTCTAAAGTGATTTTGAATATGAAGTGTTTCTTCCACATATTACCCAATTGATTCTCCCATTGTCATAGTTCCTTTGATATGTCTTATTCTTTTGAGGCGCTTTCTTCTTAAGCTTATTTCCCATTGTTCTACGGACCTCCTTCAAGTGATCAAGCTTCTACCAAAGGACCTGCTCTAATACCAATTGTTGGAAATAATATTGAGAGTGGGCAGGGGGGTGAATCAGTATTATCAAATCAAACACTTTTTTCATTTCAATATTCATATTCATATACACTACTTCAGTTAAGGGAATCTGCGTGTACACGCAACTGTGTCTAATGCAACTAGCGTATATCCAGAAAACTTATGATTCCGTTAGTTCGTTAAATGTTGATCTTCAGTTAGTGCATCAGAACTTTATTAACCATATGAACAGTAAACAAGTGCAATAAAACAGGATAGATCATCACACACAAGAAGCACACACAAACACCATGATGTAAGGTGGAAACCCAATGTGGTTGAAAACCACCTGCTACAATTCGTCTCTATCTTCTTTTACTAAGAAACTTCTTTTTACAATATTTCTGTACTAGTGCGATCTTATACCAGTACCCAGGCTTCTACCCGCAAAAGGCTACAACCTTCTCTCATTCTCCAGCTTCTCCTTGAAGGGAGCTACAACCCCGTTAGCTCTTATACTAGCTAATGTAGTAGTTTGTAGGTGCAGACCTACAAGAGGCTACAACCTTCTCTTTCTTCTAGGGACCAAGTTTCATAAATTTTCAGACTGGATCCATCAACATCAAATATGTCTGCATCAACCAATCTCCTTTGCTGAATCAAACAATTACTTCTCTGAGTGTTGTAACCAGAATACATTAACAATAACCAGAAACCAATCCTGAACCCAGAACACTACAACAATAAACAGAAATAGCTAAAACATATTTCATAAGATGTATGCTACTTAAATATGTAGAGCCTGCACACATACGCTTCTATATTAAGGCCAACCAATGTATACAGTGTTTTGACTTACTGAACCAGCATGTATACGCGCCTCTACTGTGCAAAACCTATGTACAGATCTATAAAAGGTAATTTACCCTTTTCAATTATTCAGACATCAGTTATACCCAAATTATCAGATTTATAGATCAAGTCATGTGCCAAATATAACAAATCAAAATCACACAAAGATACTTCTCTTCAAGCCTTGAGATCTTGACCCATCGATAGAACTTGTCCATCTTCTAGCACTCAGGTTCCTCCTTGACTCAGAGCCAACTATGCACCACAACCCAATCACTAGTGTTCTAGATCTTGCTCTTCATTAGATATTCAATCCTTGAGTGAATACCTTTGCCTAATGATCTCCTTCCCCTTTTATAGTCTTAGGCCTTACTCAATACCATGGTCCAAAACCATTTAAAAATAATACTTGGGCTGCAATACCCGGGTTCAATACATTGGATGAGATACCATGGCCCAAAACCATAGGTTCAAAAACCAAGGACCAAATACCATGGACTAAAAATACGTTTTCCCACATGTACGTGTTTTTCCTTACATGAGAGTGCATGTATACGTATACACACCTTTTAGTCAGCTAACCCATGTGTATATGTGGCTTTATCAAGGGTAATCTACATATATCTCTTTTTCTTCATTATGTGAGCCTGAACTGTGATCTATCATCTTAGTAAGTTTTCATCAAGGACAACACCTGTATCATAATGCCAACTATTTGTAGATGAAAGGCTGTGTTTTTATTCAGTTTGGTGTCCATCAATTCCCACAAACTCAACCAAAACTTCCCAGCAAATCAGGTGTCTCGATCAGATACAACGAAAGTTGGTAATCCAAAATGAACCCATACATGCTAAAAGAACAACTTTGCAGTTTGTTCAGCTGTAATATGTTTATTACAAGGTATCAAAATACACATTTTGTTGAATCTATCCACAACAACATATAAATAGCCATGACCTTTCCTAGATTTGGGTAGTCCTCCAACAAAGTCCATGGAAACACTTTCCCAAGGATGAGAGGAAATTGGTAGTGGAGTGTACAAACCTAGTTTTCTATTGTTGGGCTTGCTTTTAGCACACATGCTACACCCTCTTACATATCTAGAAACCCTCTCATTCATTTTTTGCCAATAACAAAATCTTTGTAGTTGTGCAACCGTTTTACTTACACCAAGGTGACCTGATATTAGAGAAGTGTTTGCTTCCTGAATTATCTTTACTCTTTCAGTTGGTGGAATGCATAGCTTCTCACAATGATACACGAGTTGGTCCTTAATGTGATATTCCAATTCTTCTACTTGTTTTCCTTGACTTAAAGTTGCATATACATCTTTGAAATCTATATCTTGAGCATATTGTTCAATGTAGCTCTCATGTAGTACTGAATTATGCTCAAGTATAGTGGGTGCATTTCTAATACGTCTAGACAACATATCTGCAACTTTATTGTGTATGCACTTTTTATATGTGTTGACTAAATTAAATTGTTGTAGAAAACCCATCCACATATAGTGTCTTTATTGTTGCAACTTAGTTTTGGAGTGTAGCTATTGAAGTGCTTGATGATCAGTATGTATGATTGTCTCTTTGCCCATTAAGTAATGTTTCCACTTTTTCACACTCTGTACTAATGCATACAATTCTTTATCATATGTTGGATAGTTAACTACTGCAAAATTAAATGTCTCATAATGATAACATATGGGTTTACCATGCTGTATCAACACTGCTCCCATGGCATATTCACTGGCATCTATTTGGATCTCAAATGGTATTTGAATATCAGGCAATGCTAGTATTGGTGTTATAATAATCTTTTCTTTCAAGGTGTCGAAGGATTTCTGCTATTTTCCTCTCCATTGAAACACCTTGTTCAATCCTGTTAAAGCATGTAAGGGAGCTGTAATTAAGGAAAAGTTTGAAATGAACTTTCTCCAATATTGTGCTGCTCGTAAGAAGCTTCTAACTTCTGTAGCAGATTTGGGTTTAGGCCAGTCTACAATGACAACCACCTTAGAGGGATCTATCTTCAATTCACCAACCCCTACTATATGACCCAGACAATTCAAAGATGTTTTGCCAAATTCGCATTTTGAGAGTTTAATATAAAGTTTTTCTCTTTTCAAAACATCTAGTGTCTGCTTAACATGATTTAAATGTTCTTCCCACGTTTTTCTAAATATAATAATTTCTTCCAGATATACAATAACAAAATCATCAAGAAAAGGTCTGAGTACATCATTCCTTATTCTCATGAAAGTAGCAGGAGCATTAGTTAAGCCAAAAGGCATAACCAACCACTCATACAATCCCTTCCTTGTTTTGAAAGAAATATTCCATGCATCTTGTTCTACAACTCTGACCTGAGGGTATCCACTATGAAAGCCTAACTTGGAAAAATAAACAGCTTCTTTCAATTGATCTAATAGGCCATCTATACGAGGAAGGGGGTAACGATTTTTTATCGTTATCTTATCCAGTGCTCAATAATCAATGCACATTCTCACGAGCCATCTTTCTTTCTAACCAAAATGATTGGAGACCCACATGGTGATGTGCTAGGTCTGGTGAACCCCTTCTTGAGCAACTCCTGGACCCGCTTCTTAATTTCTACATTCTCTAAAGTGGACAACCTATACATTCCAATGTTATGAAATGGAGCATCTTGCTGCAAATTAATATCATGCACTATTTCCTTTTTGGGTGGTGGACCTTTAGGTTCTTGAAACAAGATATCATATTCTGAAACAAATTTCTCTAAGTCAGCTTGTTGTTTGGCATCACAGCCCTCAAATACATTGGTTTTATCAGGTTTCTTTTCCTTTACAACCATCAATAAAAGTTGTTTGCATGAATTTATAATTCGTTTCATCTGATCTGAGTTTATGAGAGTATAATTATTCTTGAGATTATGAGATCTTACAAAGTATTTGATTCCATATTTAACGAGTAGATACTTGTTCTCAGCTCTATAGAAATTAGCTTTTCTATCATAAAAGTAAGGACTTCTGAAACAATTCCACGTATATCCAGAGGAACTATATCTAACTCAACCTCATCTACAAATGCTGACCCAAAAGAAAACTTAAGTTTACATTGTCTAGTCACTTGTAGTTGTGCTTTATCACATAGCCAACCTAATGGGTATGGTTTCTTGTGAGGTGTAGTTAGTAATGTCAACTTCTTTACAATTGCTTCAGAAATTAAATTTACTTTTGAGCCATTATCAAACAAAGTATCAATCTTTACATGTTTAGAAATAACTTGAATATGGAAAATCTCATGTCTTTTTCTCTCATTTTCTTCATCATTAATAGATTGTGCAAAATTACTAGTAGATGCTTCAAAATTTTTACCTTTTATACCTATGGCTACAATGGTTGTTTCAACTCCTAAGTCCGATACCAAATATTTCTGAATAGCTGCAACATTCTTCTTCTTCTTTCCCTCAAACTTCTTAGGTCTTAGCTCCAGATGAAGAATCTAATAGTGCTTATCATCATGCCCATCCTTCTTAAATTGAGTGCATGAAGACTTACTTTTCTGTGTAGTGTTGCCCTTCCTTTCTTTCCATTTGTGTTTTCTTTTCTCCTTATTCTTGCTTGCAATGGGCTTGGATGATATTCCAACTTCTTGGTTCCCATTCTTTCCTCTAGCTTTTAGATGTGTAACTTGGATAGATACCTCATCTATACTAGTGGGATTAAACATGAGGACAATGTACCTCATGTAGCTGTGTAGACCCCCTATATACTTCAGCAGAGCTTCAGGTGAGTCTAATGAAATTCTTAATCAAAGCTCTCTTCCTAAATTCTTGGATGTAACCTTGTACACTTTGCCCTTTCAATTGGCGAAGAGTTTGCCAGCTCATCATGGCTTGTTGCATGTAACCTTGTGGATAGAACTATTTTTTGATTGTAGAAACAAATTCACTCTAGATAGAAAGAATCTTACCATGTTTCATCATGTCATCTTGTGTCCTACCTTCCCACCATACCAAGACAATGCCTTTGAGGCGTAGGCTAGCCAGCTAAATCTTACTCTTTTCTGAGTCGATACTCTGCACTCTGCAATAAACATCAATTTTTCTGATCCAATTATCTAGCTTCTCTGCATTCATCTCTCCATCATATATTGGAAAATCAAATTTGACATCTAATTTGATCAAAGATGTCTTCTTTTTATGTTCAGGGCTATTAGGAGGTGTGAGAAAGCTTTCTTCTTTTCCTTTACCTTTTGAGTGGTCATGGAGGAGAGACTCTTCTTTTCCTTTACCTTGCTTGGAACCTAATGAGTCCTCATCTTTATGTTTCCTAAAGTCCCTATACATTTCCCCTACCATGGACCTCACGGCTAGGAAACTATCTATGAATTGAGGATCTGGCCCCAAGGGACTTTCCTCTGACATTTTCTTCTAAGGATATACTTTTTCAATTTCTAGGTTAGTCTCAACCAACTCTCCCTCTCCTAATTTGAGCTTTGCTCTAGTTAGCATTCAACAAAAAAATCTAGCACAATCTTGTCTAACCTTAAACAACCTAGAGCTCTGATACAACTTGATCTGAAAATCACTCATGAATGATCTTAGTTAATTAATGAATGTATTAAATACCCATGTGTTGGGCTGTGTCTATGTTATTTCAAGCAACAAGTCGATAAGATTGTGAAATACACAGACACATGAAATAGTAAGAGAAACATAGTAAGAAAATATAAAAACACAACAAATTTTATAAGGCGTTCACCCAATCCTCCTCGGCTACATCTCCTAGTCCAACCTTTAGTGGTGGCCTTTTCTATTGTGTCTTAAAGTAGAGATTTTATAATAAGGAGCTCAATTTGAGTCTCACTTAATAGATGATGATAAGTATGGTGGTATCACGTTGAACTTGGCCAAACCCGCCTACCACTCAAAATGCATGCAATATCCTACTGGTTTTGGGCGTGGGACTTGCCTTGTAACAATTTCCAAATGGTTTCTTGTTTCCCTCATGACTGAGCACTTGGGGCTTTCCTTCACTGAGATTTTTTCCCTACAATACATGATTTATTTTGGATCTAGGATTCTGATTGCCCCATGTGCAGTCTCCATGGGCCAATGGTCAACGCGCTTTGATAAAGGGTCCTCGTTGTTCCGTGCTAGCCACAAATTGCCATTGTCCAGAGGCTGTTTTTGATAAGATCATTATTCATAAGTTTTTGAGGCCTAACATAATTTGAAATGGTCATGTAAATGTTTAAGGATCCAATTTGGATCAAGATATGTGAGCATGGAGTTGTGTTGCTTGATAGTCGCCTTGCATCGAGGGGTTTCTTGGTGTTCATTTGGAAAAGATGGGTTTAAACACTAAGCATCGTTTACTTGTGCATATGACATGGAGACCATCTTCCAAGTGGAAAGGAGCACTAGAGTTGTTAGGATTATATTGAGAGGAAAAAAATTTCAGTTGACCAAATTGTGAAAATTGGAAGGGATCACTACCTGTATTGTGTAGCCATAGAAGACTGTGAAGCAAGGATCATTATTCTTTTTCAATAAAATATCTTAGCGTTGGGCATGCACATAATTTGACTGACATTGAATGAAAGGGGTTAAGAATGCTAGAGTCGTTATTGTTTATATTAAGATGATCAACTCTGTAACACCCTCCTCCCACATCTACCCAAGCAACCAACCAACTGGGTTAAATATACGATGAGAGGCCACTATGATATGATTTGTTCTCCCAAGTCACATTAAGGAAGTGGAACTGATGGAAACACACCATACAGACATCTAATATCATCAACCAAACCCTCAGTGGACAAGTCAGCCACCCAGACAGCCTGTCCCTGGGTCCCATTGTTGTTTTCGATCTCTTGCGCCATAGTCTCTCTCACTCTATCAGAAAGGGATTGACCAAGAACCTAAAGTCTCTCTCACAAACCTACCTTCCAGCAACTATAGTCTAGAATTCTCAGTGTTGTGCTAGCGACCCTAGGATTTAAGCAACTTTTTGAGGCTTAGAGCCCAAATCACTGCCCATAAGTGATCCATCTCTTAAAATTTGTAAGATAACATTCAAATGACAGTACTAAAGAAAATACCTTTTCAAGACATTAACTACACTCCTACTAGCCATGACAGGCATTTTTTCAAACATATTACAAATGTGTAATCTATAGGTGTAATTCACTTTTTGAGCATAGGGTTCTCATACTTAGCTGAGAATTGCTACGAAACATTGATGCCTCAATCCATCAACTTCCATTCCAGCCATTAGTTCATATACACATTCATTATTCAATTACAAGTAAAAGAATGATGAGATCCACACATGGTTGTTGTTGTAAAACACATACATAACCAACATAATAGCAATAGAAAATACTCATGAAGGTACAGTCATATCGACTAGATATAATCCATCAAAATGATCATACAAGTACAAGGAGAAATAACCATTCATTAATGATTCAAAATCGAAAACTGGGATGGGGATTTCCACATCCCACATGATTGTAGAAGTTTTGAGCCAAATATCTCTTCAGCCATTCACCCTCATGCCATATTCCAAGCATGAATGTGGGATCTCATATAACACATCAATTAAAACTCAACCAAGGCTCTCAAAGGCCATCCACCTCAACCCATCAAACAATGACTCCACCTCAAAGTCCAACATCACAAAACCATCATCAGATTACTCTCCATCTAGACCTTCTAGGGCTTCTAGAGAATTTGTTACAACTAAGGCTTCTAGGACTAGTAACTCAACCCACAATTATTTCCAGGCTTCCAGACCGTTTTTCCAACCAAGGCTTCCAAGAATAGTAACTCAACCCACCAAAGGCTTCCATAAAAATTTTCTATCGAAGGCTTCCAGGACTACTAACTCAACTCAAGCTGTTATAAGGCTTCGAGAGCGTTTGTCCAACTAGGGATCCCATGAACTAATAACTCAAATCAAGCTAAGGAAATATGAGAACCAAAAAGAAATAGTAAAACTAAACCCACAATTACCATGGCTACCTAGGAAATGGAAAGGCTAGGCAATCCACTGCCATACCAAGCGATCCTCCATGCCAGTGATAGGTCACAACCATGAAACCACATGGATGTGCCATGCATGCGAAGACTAGTGAAGAAATCATACATGGAACTCGGTACCTACAAGAAAATCTAATGTAGCTACTGATCCTGATGCCTCCTTACACTTTCCTTCTTTCCCTTTACTTCTTGCTCCAAAAATCCAAGTATGCCACACACTCCAAGGGTGCTCCAAGAAAATCTAAGTTTCCAAGAGTATGAGAGAGAGGTCCAACACTGAACTGACAAAAGGTTACCAACTGATCCTCAAAATGATTTTTATGGATCATACCTCTATTTTCTTCATTTTCCATTATTTTCCTTCATTTTCCTTCTCACATGAAACTTGTGACCTTTCACCTCCCTTTACTCCTGGTTTCCATTACTTTCATAAATAAATGTTCCAAAAATGCCTCTTTGCCTTTTAATTCCTTTGACATTGGCTTTGCCAATTTCCTTAGCCATAAACAACCAAATGGACAACCCCTAGGATGCCTCGCCCAACATTCGGCTTGGAATAAGTGTCCCATCATATGTGGCTATGAGTATTTTAACTTTTATTACATGCAATTTTCACCAGGGCTGTTACAAACGCAGTGAACTGAAGCTGCTTTGAAATCAGATGTTATGAAACTGTGAAATATACTATGAAATCTGCAACGAAACTGTGAAACATGCTATGAAAATAGTTTCTACAAAATTGTGTAAACCTGGATTGATTTTGTCTTAAACTATTATGGATCCTTTTAAATAGTCAATCGTTCTATGTGAGCTTAAAGTTATTTATTGATTTGGATGTTGGAGAATGTTTTACATTAAGATGGCTAATGTGAGAGAAAAATCATACCTAAATGAAGCAACCAAGTTGGATGGTTCCAATTACGTCAATTGAAAGTTTAAAATATAGACATTGATGGAGGGATATAATATATTATCAATAATGAGTGGTGAACACAGAGGAAACTATAACAACTAAAATTTCATCGACTGAAGATTGGGAAAAGAGAGACTAAGTG
This sequence comes from Pinus taeda, assembly GCA_000404065.3. Taxonomy (NCBI): domain Eukaryota; kingdom Viridiplantae; phylum Streptophyta; class Pinopsida; order Pinales; family Pinaceae; genus Pinus; species Pinus taeda. The sequence goes on along the minus strand of APFE031743903.1, from coordinate 84,166 downwards.
GAAAGTGTTGATGTGAATGTCTCTAAAGATAACATTATACCACATATCAGAGTCTCCAAGACTTCAAAATAGATCAAAATGATACTTAATGAATTTTATGAATCAAAAAATACAAATGAACTCCTATCCTTTAAGAGTAATATTTTTTCTATTAAAATGGAAGAAAATGAAAGTATTAGTTATTTGTTTTTCAAGATTTAATGACTTTAAGGATAAACTTAGAGATATAGGCAAAGCGGTATCTAGCAATAACCTAGTAATTATAACCTTAAATGGAATGTTAGATGAGTATTAGATGTTCATCGCAAGTCTTGCAAAAAGGGAGAAAGCTCCCAATTTTGACGAGTTTGTAGGTATACTCATGCAGGAGGAAGAAAGAGGAAGGAATTTTTTGTTTTTGCAACAATGACTCTCCAATTTTTTTTCCTAACGCAATTTTAGATCCTTTATGAACCATCTCTCGGAGCTACCTATTGTTGTCATGTTGTTTCATTTCATATTCTTATTTTTCCTCTAAGTGTCACATCCTCCTACTTCAATGTTTTCTAATTGTTGTCACCTTACCCTTAGAAATTCTTGTGTAATCTTATCCAAGGATAGGTGATGTCACCAACATCCACCTAGATCAGACTTAGTAACTATCCTTATTCATTGTACACACACACAAAAAGAAAACAAAAGAAAGAGAAATAACTTTTAAAGAAAAATGCCCTTCAAGATCATGAAGAGTTCCTCTCTTGTTGAGTGTGCTCCTTGGGGTTGAAAAATTGTGCCCTCCTTGTAGTTCACTCCTTCATGGTGGGCCATTCCATCATCCTTAAGTGCACTCTTTTGGCATGAAGACATGCACCCTTTCAAAACTCGTGCATGCACTCTCTTGTTCCATGTGGGTGCACTCCTAGAAAATAGGAGCCCAATTCACTTCATTTAACTAACTCATTCACTCATCGACAACTGTCGAGCATTCATGGAATGGATTTCCATGTAATCTCTTTTTAATCAACCTGGTTAATCATTCTCATCCGGGTTGGGCGGACATCTTTGGATTAACAAGTTCTTCATTGGTCTTCATTCAAAGTAAGTTTTTCATGTCATTTTATTCATTTTCTTCGATGTTTTTTCTTTTGATCAGGATTTCCTTGTTGGAGTTGCACTCCCTTTCAATTTATTTACTAGTGTATTAGTTCATTATTACTGTTACAAGTGTCAAATTGTTGTCACAAGTTGTGGGTCTTCATATTATGTAACTCTTCATACTGTAGTCATGATTACAATGGAATCTATAAAAACTTGTGGATATTCCCCTTAGCATTTTTATCATTCTTGTTGTTGAAGTTGTCCTTGATCAATCGCAAAATAGGGTGCCCTTCAGGAAGAAAATCCTTACTATCATAGTAAACTACGCCCAAAAAGACAAGTTTTCCTCAAGAGCACATTCCTTCGTCACGAAGAACTACAACCTCGTTGAGTGAATGAGTGCACCTTGAAATCTTGAATGTTTTCCTGTTTGTCTCTTCATAATGCTCGCTTACACCCTTTTAGTCTCCTTCAACACATGAGCACACCTTCGAGGCCTAAAGGCCTCAACTGTGACCCTTTCATCTCTTTGGATTACACCCTTACACCACCTTATTCTCCTTGAGCGCATGAGCGCACCTTGAAGGCTTAGATGGTTTTCCTTCATGCTTCCTCAATGTGCCTTACGCCCTTGATGATCTCTCCCCCTTTCTTGAGTGCATGAGCACACCTCAAAGCCTAAAATGACCCATAAACTTCCTTCATGCCTTGATTGTGTATCATCCTTATTTTAATGAAAATTTCTTACCTCTAAAAGCAACCATGTCATGTCGTTGATAGGCTTATGATATTAGCTACACTTGATTCCTTTTGAATATCATTTTTTAAGTTATTTATTGCAATAGATAAATATTTTGTAAAGCTAAGTTTTTTTTCCATTATTGTGCATCCACATATAGATGTTTAAGATGCTAGTATTTTTACTCTTTCATCTTGAGTTGTTATGACCCCTCCCGCTACATGTTGAGTGGCCACCAAAGAAGCCTCTGAAGTAAGCATTGAAGAAGTGGTAAAATTTACTAAGCCTACCATTCTCATCTTTGAAGATACATAGCGCTCTATACACAATTTTATTGAGGTCGCGTGGAAATACATCAAAGATACATTCATGTAGAAATAGTTTGTTTAAAACTTTGAAGATTTGGATGTATACATTAATATCAAGTGGTCAAAGATACAAAGGATTGCATGTAGGTTCCCAATCATTACATGTGCAAACGTGATTGAATAAATTATTAAACACATGGATGATTCATATCTAGTGCTTCAATGTGAAAAAAGTGGTCAACTTTCCAACTATTGTGGAGAAGACATGTAAACCTATTATAAGATGCAGAAGCCCACATAATATGCCAATAACAACTTTTACACTAGATGGGTTGATCTCGACACAAGTGACATCATTAAATATTAGCGTCGAGAGCCTGCTAACTTTTGAAACCACCCATATGTAGTTGCTATGCCCCTAAGCCTAGTCGATGACCACCTTCAAGTCATCAGCAGTGTGGACCTCATCCAAGGCTAACCAAGAGGCACAATGTAAGAAAACTCATAAGGCCATGACCTCTTATCTCATATTGGTACCTCTACCCCTCGGCTAATAGAAGTGGTAAGATAATGATGGTTTGAGGAGAACGATGGTGCCACATCCACATATGCAACCCACAGGCGCATCATCAATGAAATAAATGGGATGATATTAGGTAAGTTGTTTGAAAGACCTACTTCACTTGCCCCCAAATGATTTCTCAGGGATGATCTCCATAAAATATATCACAATTTTTAGAGTCATGCCTCTCAGATATGGGATATAGCTGAACAAAATGTAGGCATTATGGCATCACTAAATGCCATAGAAGATATAAGGAGCAATGACTATGAAATAATTTTGTACATCAACCGTACAATGAATACAATACAATATGGAAACTCCACCCAAGTGTAGAAAGCTATTTATGAAGGAGGTAACCTCTTCCCCAATTGAAATGGAAAAGGGACAAGTATGAAAAAGGTTCATGAAAGACTGACTAGCTAATGTATAGAGAGGGAAGATACCCACTCTCAAGAAGTCTCTCTTGGCGAGGTTATCCCACATAAGGATGTGGTTATAAAAATTAGCCACATGAAGCATTTGAACTTTGCCAAGGCTTCTCACTTCCACATGTAGGCCAACCAACTAAAGGTCAAGTCTTATGGTTGTAGATTTGGAATCTATATGCAAGCCTTGCAGATATCTGACAACCCTATTCAGGAGCGACGTAAGTGAGGCAATCCTCCTTTTCAGCAAGAATAATTCCAAGTTAGATCAGGTGTGACTGAAAGTATTCCCATTCGAAATAGTGTCCATGGGGTAGATCCAATTCAAAAACGATCCTCCAATGCATTGAAGGGAACCCCCTGAGCAATGGGATTCCAATTTGGTATAAAGTGTAACAACCATAAATATTAAGGTGTTAAATGTTTGGGAGAGTGAGGGAGTGAAAACTATCCATACCAATGACTATGTCAAGTCCCACAACAATGTGATTACCCATTAAAACTCTACAGTGTAGATTACCACACAACCAATCTCGATATTTCATTAAGTTGTGTCTGATATAGGAATATTGTTTCTTCACTGGTGCACCAATCAATATCCACTTCTTGCGACTAGTGAGGTTAAGGTATTTATCCTCGATGACATTTTTCCAAATGTCATGCCCTATAAAATATTGCCATATATTATTTGTGAGAAGGGAACCATTGAAATTGTTTGTATTCTTTATGCCCCAACCTTCACAATCTGAGGATATAAAAATCAATGTCATGGAATCAAGGTGGAATTTTTATTTGTTTGTTGTTCCATACCACAATAAATCGGCAATAATTGAGTAAATTTGATAAATTATGGTAATCGGAAGATGGAACAAGTGCATCCAGTAAATAAAAATTCGTTGGAGGAGTTCATTGGTTAATATCATCCTCCCCACCAAGATGAACTATTTGTTCTCCCAAGTTGATAGTTTTTTCTTGAATTTCTCAATGGTCGAAAACGAGTATTTTGTCTTGTAGTTGCAGGGTTTTAAATGGAATCCTAGGTATTTGATGTCGCCTTCCAAAGGCCTAATTTTGACCTAAAAAAACTCAACAATATTCTTTGATTCCTCGACATCACTACAAAATTAAATAAGATCATATTTTTCCTTGTTTTCGATCAGACCATAAGCATTAAAAAATTTAATCATTATGTGATAACAAATAATCCATTCAGATAGTTTTTCCACCCCAAGGCCAAGGACACTACTCATGAACATTAAGTGGGTTGGATTGATGTTAGTAAAGACCCTAAAACCAATGAGTATGCCATCCTCCCTTGTATTTTAGATATCCTTGCTAAGATCGACCATGACAAGGATCAAAAGAAATGGGGACAATGCACAACCTTGCTGGAGACCTTTAGAAATATTGAAAAATACAATGAGTGACCCGTTAATCAAAATAGTTAGATTGGTTGTGGTGACACAAACCATAATATGACTGGCATGGATGCTTTGTAAGCTAATTATGTGGATGATTAGCTAGAGTAATTCCCAATCCACCCTATCATAAGCTTTGATGAGATCGATCTTCATCATGCAAGATTTCAAACTTTTGAATTTGATTATGTAGGCACTCCTACGTGATCCCCACTGCACCTTGTATCCTGTGATCTATAAGAAAGATAAATTTATCTCCAGTAATGTGTTCATATATAAACACCTTGATTCTATTTTCAATGAGTTTTGAGATCATTTTGTAAACCATGTTACATATAGAAATACGCCAAAAAAATTAAATTTGAGATGATTTAGTAATTTTTGAAGATAAGAGCTACAAAAGTGGCATTAAATGCACCTAATATGTACCCCTACAAGTGATATTCTTCTACCATTTCAACCACAATTGACATCTATCTCATGAAAGAAAAAAAAAAATATAATTTGACGATCCATCTCTCTAGTCTTGAATTTTTTTTCTTAGCAAGATCGTTCAAAACTCCATGCATTTCTTGAGCGGTGACAAGTTCATCAAGGTTCTTAATGGTCACCTCATTGACCATGTTTGGAAAAGCGTTGCACAATTTCAATTGCATTGGCCACTTCCTCATTGTCCTTACTATTTTTGCATTATATTTATTGATTTATGCATTCTTTTCTATTTTATAATAAAAATATGGTAAGCATTAATGATTATGTTAATGATTGATTTAACATATTTATATTATATTTATCTTATATTTAATAAACTACGTATTTTTTTAACTCAATAAATGAAATAGAAAAACATTATATTTATTGAACTACCATAAATAAGACTAAAAAACAATGAATTGATCACTAAGTAACATCCTAGTAGTTAATGTTTCCTAAAAACATACCAAAGTACCGCTCTCGTAGTTAATAATTCCTATAAACACATCCCTCCTAGAATTTTTTATACATGAGTAATGATCATTGATATTGTATTGTAATTATGTACAAAGTGATGATGGACAGACTTACTATGAGTGAGTAGAAGTGCATGTTAACAATCCTTATGGATCTTGTATATTAGTTAGCATTAGGTCATTAGTTTTTTTCTTGAATAATTTATGGAGAAGTTATTAGACATAATTATATCCCTTTGATTTTTTGTCGTATAACTACCCTATTTCTAATGGATAATATACTATTTGTCTCTTCGTCATGGATTTTATTCACGGGCCTATCTATAATGGTATTAGAGCACCGATGAATTTATATACTGTTGAGATTTTTTGTTTGAAGTCAAATAGGCAAAAATATCTGAAGGTGACAACAATAGAATTCAGGTCCTAGATTAACTCCAGTTTGTTGGGAGGGAGTTAATGCCTCCTCTATTTGATGTGAGGGAGTTATGAGGCTGTTAGATTCTCTCTGCTATATAACAGGCAATCATTCGGATGGTTTGCTAAGAGAGGTTTTTTGTGAGGATATCTTGATGTAATCTCCAATTTGATTAATAAATTCCTGATGCCTATGTTTGGTGGACATAGCCCAGATTGGTTGGGTGAACCACTTTAAAAACTGTCTCTTATGTGCTTGATTGTTCTGCTGTGTTAAGTTTATTTAAGTTTACTGTGAACCTGTACCAACAAGTGGTATCAGAGCATTTTGGAGGTGCTGGTGTGTGTCTCACTGCTGGAGGTGGACCACTGTGTGTGGAAGCTTACTGTTCAAACTGCCTAGAGAACGCATGTCTGCCTGCGTGTGAATATTGATGATGGAGTCCAGCGTGCGTGGTCTAGGCGCTGGAGGGAGCTGTCACGTTGTGTATAGGTGTTGTTGCTGCGTGTGTGCGCTGAGCGCTGTAATACCTGCGTGGATCTCCATTGAGCACGCATTGAGCACGCTGTTGCCGGAGCTGTTTACGTGTTGAATTGCGTGGAGCCGTGGAGCTGTTTACGTGCTGAATTGGTATGTTGAACTGGTGCGCTGTTTATTATTGCTGAATTGAACGATTCGTGATCGGTGCACTCCATCACTCCCATGACTTGTTTGAATTTTAGTCGAAGCATCGCAACATTTTTTTGTTTTATGTGCAAAAAAAAAGTCGCAGCATTTTTTTTTTTTTTTGACAACTGCAAAACAAAATTGCCATGAGGTGCATTTGTTGTGTGATAAAGCTGTGGACTCTGTTTGACACAAATAAAAATCAAAGGAAATTACGGGAAGACGTAATTTTAATTAAACACAAAGTGGAGTGGAGTACGTAATTTTTACTGCCATTAAACACAAAGAGGTGTACGTAATTATTTTATAGCCATTAAACAAAAAGGAGTTATAAGGGTTATGTAACATGGTTTTCAAAAAATTAAAAGGCTTTAAATTATGTAACATGGTTTTTTCAAAAAATTAAAAGGCTTTAAAAGTGTATGTATTTTTTGTGGGGCGGAATTTGCACAAGTAAAAGCAAAGTTTTTTTTAAGAAAAGTAATATACGTGCAAAGGGCAATTTTTTTTTTTAAAGGCAAAGGTACAAAGGCATAGGCAATTTTCTTTTTTATTGTTGGTTGGATATTGGAGATTGTTGTGTTTTTTGTTGATACAAATGGCGAAAACTCAAAGTGCCTGGTTTGAAATTGAGAAATTTAATGGCAAGAATAATTTCAAGATCTGGAAGGTGAAAATGCATGACTTGCTTGTCCAACAAGGCGTGGTAAAGGCATTGATGGGTAAATCCAAACAAACTTACAACATCACAGATGATGAGTGGGACGAAATGGATGAAAGAGCTGCAAGTGCCATTCGATTATGCCTGGCGGACGATGTCCTGTTTAATATTGTGTTAGAGACAACAGCTGCTGGTTTGTGGACGAAACTGGAGAAACTGTACATGACCAAATCCTTAACCAATAGGATTCTCCTGAAGCGACAGTTGTACGGTTTGCGAATGAAGGAGGGTACATCGATTGCTGATCATTTAAATGCTTTTAATACTCTTCTTGTGCAATTACAAAGTATAGAAGTAAAAATTCCATCCGAGGATAAAGCTATTACTTTATTGTTCTCGTTGCCCGAATCATGGGATCATTTTGTTACTTCTATAAGTCTTAGTTCATCAGAAACTATTGAGTTTGATGATGTAGTTGCATCCTTATTATCGGAAGAAACAAGGAGGAAGTCGCATTCTGAAACCTCTACATCTGAGGCTATGATGGTTAGAGGTCGTTCGAAAGAAAGACGCCCCAGGAAGCCGAGCGACTCATGTTCAACGTTGAAAGGGAAGAAGAGCAAGCTAAAGTGCTGGTTTTGTGGCAAATCAGGGCATTTAAAGAAGGACTGCTGGAAGCGACAACAGCAAACTTCAAAAGCAGAGTCTTCGACAGAGAAGAAGGAGGCAAATACGACAGATACAGGTTCGCCATCTAGTTCAGGTATGAGTGATGAAGTATTATCAGTTAATGTGTCAAATCATGGTCAACATTGGTTGTTAGGTTCCGGGGCATCAAACCACATGTGTATCCATAAAGAATGGTTTAAGGAATATAAATCAATTAATGATGGAGTTGTGTACATGGGTAATGATGTAACATGTAATATTGTGGGGATTGGAAGCATACAACTACAAATGTTTGATGGGACAACTAGAATATTAACTGATGTGAGGCATGTACCAGCTTTAAGAAAAAACTTGATTTCATTAGGAGCACTTGATTCAAATGGATATAAGACTGTAATTCAAGGTGGAGTAATGAAAATTTACAAAGGTATTTTACTAGTTATGAAAGCTAAGAAAGTAGG
>APFE031743903.1:0-72200 GCA_000404065.3 Pinus taeda | reverse complement strand
TTTGGTTGAAAGGTTTTGCTTGGTGAGTTTGGTAGGTTACAGGATAACATCAGGTTACTTTGTGACAGTCAAAGTGCAATACATTTGGCTAAAAATCCAGCCTATCATAGTAAGTCAAAGCATATTCCAATCAAATATCATTTTGTAAGACAGGTTATCACTGAAAGGGGAGTTTCTCTTGAAAAGGTGCATACAAAGGAGAACTGTGCAGACATGTTCACGAAACCAGTTTTGTTGGAGAAGCTACGCTGGTGTTTGGCTTCTCTTGGCTTGCAGAAAAGATAAAATAATAATAACAGGGCATAAGGCGAATTGTTGTCAAGGTGGAGATTGTTGAGATTTTCTGTTTAAACTAAAATAGGCAGAAATCTCTGTACGTGACAACAATAGGAAATCTGTTGCTGGATTATCTCCAGGTTGCTGGGAGCAAATTAATGCATCCTAAATTTGATGTGAGAGCAGTTAGATTCTCTCTACTATAAAATAGGTTGTCATACGGATAGCTGGGGGAGAGTGTGTGAGGATTTCTTGATGTAATCTCCAAATTTTGATTAATATATTCCTGATGCCTATGTTTCGTGGACGTAGCCCAGATTGATTGGGTGAACCACGTTAATAGTTGTGTTCTATGTGTTTGATCTTCTGCTGTTGATTGCTGTGTGTTTAATCAATTTAATGTGCACCTGATCCAACAGTATTACTGATTTATGTTTAATGGCGAGAGAGGAGATATATAATCGGAACTAAGTTTCTCACAACGAAACAAAAATCTCCACCTAATTTTCCTTCTTGGCTTGACCAAGGCAACAGTCTCCGATATATTTGTCAAGTCATTATATTAAACCGCATGGAACAAATGGTACAGACTTTGAACACTATTAATAATAAGTTAAGGAGGTCAGAATCTTAATACTCTTTTCTAACGTAAACATTTAAGGGGGAAATGTGTATGGGTTTGATATGTGCTTTAAAATTTAATTGTTTTTGTTGCATTTAGTACGTATGGATACAAAGTAATGTGAAAAAAGGTCAGAGTGATCCATAAACCATTAATAAAAAATTTATTAAACTAAGTTACTCTGTGACATTTAACTATAGGTTTTACTTTGACCTCATAATTGTAACTGATTTTAACAATTTAGTGAGCTTAACTATGTTTATATTTATTTTCCAGTCAAGTTTCCATTGTTAATCTTTTGCATTTAGCTTATTGCAAGTAGGATTTGTTCCAACGTGCCATCCCTTAATGACACATTGTGATTTTAGTATGCATTGATTCATGTCTATTTCAGCTAGTTCAATCATCATCTTTATGTTAACTGTTTTTTTCCTTCATTTCAAGTATTTTGGGATCTTTGCTCTTCTATATTCTTCATATATTAATTTCTCAATTTTTCATCTTGTACTTGGAAAAGCATTAAAATTTCCACTCCTCGGGCATTGTGACAAAACACTATCATGGATTTTCTTTGATTGATCCTTAACCATTATATTTATCAGTTTACACATGTGGTTACCATTAAGCATCCGAATTTTCAAAACCACGAGTATTATATTTATGGGTTTACACACATGGTTAACATTAAGCATCCCAATTTTCAATACTATGAGTATTCTTTTACTTACACAAAACAATAGATCACATCAATTGATTTTTATGGTTTTTTCCTACCACAAAAAATATTTATTTTATATTACCAAAAACTTGACATTGCAATAGTGGTTTTTGTTGACCAAGAAGCCTCCTTAACAAAGTTGTTTGCATAGTACCACAAAAAATTTTGTTAGGTCCCTATACTACTAGTGTAACCCCTTATTGTTATTAGCGCAACCCCCTTATTATATTATTGTGCTCATATAGTCCCCATGTTGTTAGTATTATGCACCATAAAAGCCCATTATTGTTATTGTTGTGCCCCTACAATATTATTGTTATGTAGGCTCTAATTGTATTGGGACCCCTTAGACTCCTATATATAGAAATGAGGTCTTGGCATTTGTATCATCCAAGAAATTTTCAATTGTGTAATGTAAAGTAGGTTGCCCCCTCAAAGAGGCTGATTGTTAAGTCATTGATCTATCTTTTATATCTTTTTGTGAGTTGGTCTCATAACATTTGGTATGAGATCTTTGGATCCTAAGGTTTCACTGGTCCAAACAGGGCATCGTGCAATTTTCGCTGCGATGTTTCAGAAGCTAAAAAAACCCATTTGAGTAGAAATATTTCTAAACCTTGGGTCTGAAATTCAGATCTTGTCTCGCTATATTTTTTGATATTTGATCTCAGGAAGTTATGATTTTTTAAAGCTCTAGAATTCCATCTCAAATAGATCATCATGGAATTTTCGCTATAAGTTTGTTTCTACGAAGGTTTAGACTCTGAAATTAAAACCCATTTGAGCCGAAATCGTGGTGAAACCTGAATTTCAGATCTTGTTTAGCTATATTTTCAGACATATGGTCTAAGACATTTAGGGTAATTGTAGAGTCCTGAATTACATCCTAAACAGGGGACATTGGGAAATTCGTCATAACTTTATCTCTAAGAATCATATTGAAATTTTGTAAGAAATTACAGAGATAGAATGAGCTGTAATTTTCTGTGTATTGTTTTTAGGTCTGAAGGTCAAAACTGTCACGTGTTGCACTTCGTACAAGTTCGCTATACTAAAAAAGTATATAATCAGGTCATCTTGGGAGATTCAGAATAACTCTTTCTTGGAGAATCCAATTTCGATCAGATTGGGGGCATTGGAAAGAGGATACAGTGGGCTACTATAGGTCACAATTTCAAACCTTGGAGATCCAAAATTTCAGAGATACAACAGATTCAAGATCGAGCTGCTCAAAGAAAGAAAAAGAATGATTTGAATGAAGAAAATAAAAACACCTAGTAAGCAAAATTGGATGGATGATTTGAAGAATGTGATCGAAGCTAAGATAAATAATTTTATATGTGCCATGAAAGCTAATATCTATGGAAGGGAAGCATATTTTAAGAAAGGCATGGAAGATTTGAAGAAAGACATGAAACATTTGAAGGAAGGTGGGACAAGGTTGCTACAAGAAAGGCTTCCTAATAACAAAAAGGTAGTAGAGGAAACTCATGATGAGAAAAGAATAAATGTTAATCATGATTTCATATAATCTAACAATGGATTGAAGACCCACCCCATTCAAAAGATCGATATGATGAAGTTTGATGAAAGGATCCCAGAACATGGATACTACAAATCGAGAAATATTTTGATCTACATGATACACAACTATTACAAAAGGTACGTATTGCATCTTTATATTTAGAATCGAATCAATTTTTATGATATAAAGGGCTTTATTCTCATAAACCACTTGTCACCAGGTCAATTTTCACAGAGGTAATGATAGCACATGAGGATACAAAATGCAACACCTTCTTTAGCCTATTGATAAATCTGAAACAAAAGGGTGGAATGGAAGAGGATGTTGAGGACTTCCAAAAATTGAATATAAGGTTAAATGATATTCCAGAGAAGTAGAGGATTGATGTCTTCATAGGGACATTAAAGGATAACATTTAACATGCGGTTCGCCTTTGGGAACCTGATTCAATGGAGAAGGCGTACAAGTTTGCAAGAAAAATTATGGCAACAAGGAAGCCTACCGCTCATAACTATAAATATGGAAGTGTTGTTTCTCCTAGCTTTTCAACACCTACAAGGTTGAGACCACAAAAATTGGAGGAAAAAAGAGTAAAAGGGCTTTGTTACATATGTGATGAAATATACACTAAAGGTCATAAGTGTGCTGAGAAGAAATTAATTTACATAGATGGGAAAAAGAGTAAGAAAAAGGATCAAGATATATCAATAGAAGAGGATATACACTAGGAACCAATCCCAAAGAAAGAAGAAATGAATCTGGCCATATGTTGTAATGCATTGAAAATAATTACCACTCGTCAAACTCTCAAGATAGAAAGGCATATCAAGAAGGAAAAGGTAATAGTGTTGATTGATTCAGGTAGTACCCAAAATTTTATTCATTGTAAGATAGCCAAGGAATTGAATTGTTTCCTATATCCAACACCGAAGTGTCAAGTAGTGGTTGCAAATGGAGGAACCATAAATTTCTCTGGAAAGTGCCATAATATCAAGCTATCCATGGGAGAATATGTCTTCAATAGTCCAATGCCTTCCATTCCAATGGGTGGTGTGGATGTTGTACTAGCAGTTCAATGGCTACAATATTTGGGTATGATAACTTTTAATTTTCAAGAACTTTTCTTCAAATGATTTTGGGAATGAAAGGAGGTTGAATTAAGGGGTATCACAGGGAAACTAGGAAATATCATCAGCTCTAACAGCATGAAAAATCTTCTAAAGAAAGAACAATGGGGTGAAATTGCACAATTATGTTCACTAGAGGTAACCACATCAAAATCATTTATTTCTCCAGATCTCCAGAAATTTTTGGACAATCATTCAAAGGTATTTGAGACTCCCGAAGGCCTCCCACTTATTCGTGATCATGATCATGCTATTCATTTGATTCTAGGAAGTGGTCCCCCAAACATTAGGCCTTATAGATATCCATATGCCCAAAAGAGTGAAATTGAACGTATGGTTACGAAAATGCTAGAGGTTGGTATAGTTCAACCTAGTCAAAGTTCTTTCTCTACATCAGTGGTATTGGTACACAAGAAGGATGGATCATGGCGCATGTGTCTAGATTATAGGGATCTCAATAATATTACGATTGAAGATAAGTTTTTCATTCTTGTCATTGATGAATTATTGGATGAATTACATAGAGAAATTTACTTCACCAAGTTGGATCTTCATTTAGGATATCATTAAATCATAATGAAGATTGAAGACATTCCAAAAACAACATTTAGAACTCACGAGGGTCATTATGAATTTTCTTCATGCCTTTTGGCCTTACCAATGCACCTTCTACATTTCAAGGTTTGATCAATTCCATTTTCAAACCCCTACTTAGAAAATTTGTTATAGTATTTTTTGATGATATACTAATATACATCAAGTCTTGGAAGGATCACATTCAACATGTTAACAGGGCGCTCAAACTATTGGAGGAGAAATAATTATATCCAAAAAGCTCCAATTGTTTCTTTGGAGTACAAGAGGTGGAATATTTGGGTACTCGATTAGCTCATAACTCATCTTATCATCCGGAATGTGATGGAAAAACATACGCAATGGGTCAAGTGGTTTTCTCTGAATGGTGGTATAACACTTCCTTCCATACTGCAGCAAAAATGACCCCTTTTATGGCACTTTATGGATATCATCCACCGTCCATCACATCATCTTTAAAAGAAACTTCTAAGGTTCAAGCAAGCCATGGAGGATCACATCAAGCATCAACAACAAGTTCTCAAACTCTTATAGGATAACCTCACTTTGGCATGCATATCAACATTGCAGCGAAAGAAGTTTTTATGTAGGTGACTGGGTATTTCTACGACTACAACCATACAAACAAATGTACCTCAAGAAAGATAAGAAGGATAATAAATTATCACCAAAGTATTGAAGGTGTTACAAAATATTCGTATTATGGTATACAAATTGGAGCTTCCAACATATTCCTGAGTGCGCCTAGTTTTTCATGTTCCGCGATTAAAGAAGGTTATAGGTGAGAAGATCCCAGTTCCAACAATATGGCCAAAACTTGACACGGAAGAAAAAATCATATTGGAACCTGAAGAAATCATAAAAGCAAGAAAGAGACAGCTACGAAATCGATCAATTTCAGAGTATCTCATCAAGTGGAAGAACTTACCCACTTAAGATTCCACATGGGAGGATGAGAATTTTATAAAAAAGCATCCAGAACTACTCAAGCATTAAGGACAACACTTTTTGAAGTAGAGGGGCATGTTAGGTCCCTATACTACTAGTGTAACCCCTTACTGTTATTAGTGCAACCCCCTTATTGTATTATTGTGCCCTATAGTCCCCATGTTGTTATTATTATGCCCCATAGAAGCCCACTATTGTTATTGTTGTGCCCCTGCAATATTATTGTTATGTAGGCTCTAATTGTATTGAGACCCCTTAGACTCCTATATATATAAAGGAGGTATTGTCATTTGTATAATCCAAGAATTGTTCAATTGTGTAATGTAAATGAGGTTCCCCCTCAAAGAGGCTAATTTTTAAGTCATTGATCTATCTTTTCTATCTTTTTGTGAGCTGGTTTCATAAAAAATTTCAACCTAACCGATTTTCAAAGTTTACATGCTTCAAGTTGATTCAAGTACATAGAATTTCATATTTTCTTTCAGGTTATTCTAACCCTTAAAAAAATGTAAATCACGATCATTTCCTTTACACATCAAAATCTTATTTAACTAAGACCATTAAATTACCTAGTGATTTCGTTCTATAAATTCACTACATCTTGATCTATACAATACTATTATTCCTACATTGCTTCTTTTATTTCTTCTTCCCTTGCATATTACCATCTTTCTTTTTTCTTTTTGTCTTCCTCTTTTATGTTTCCCTTGCTATCCCTTCATTTTCTTTATAATCATATTCTTACATATTTTCCATTTGCTTTGTTGTTGCATTGTTCTTTGTCATCATCTTTTTTCATCGTATCATTATATTTATAGTTGCGCATATTTATTTCTCTCTCTTTCACTATCATATTATCCTGTCATGGATTCTACTGCTACCCTTATGCACTTTTCTTCTTCTTTCAAAAAAATGATCGTTGATGTCCATACAAAAATAAATGGATTTGTCAAGTTACATGACTGCCATCCACTCTACTCACTAGTTTTATAGGAATTATTTTGAGCTCGATGGTTCATCAACATGTTAAACACTCTTAAACTCTCTCTTCATTATAATTTTATGCCAACTTTCTAAGTTTAATACATCTCAATTAAACTTGTTAATAAATGACTTAACTTATTTGATTCCACATCAAACTAGCATATGAGTACATCTAACACCATCATACCTATCCTAATATTTATTAAAAAAAGTGATGTTACATCAATTCCTATACACAAGAGTATACACAAGAGGATACATAATGCATGATTACTACATCTACCCCATGTCTTAACACAGCTTTCATAACACTAGGTAAAAACAACTTTCTTAGTTCTATAATTTTACATGACCAAAAATTTATAAGAAACTAAACACGCACCCACAATAACACACAAATCATTTCAATATTTCAAATCAAATACAACAATCATGCAATATGCTTCTCCAACTAACATTGTGACCTTTAATCCATGATATTAATTATATACAAAAAAAAATTACAAACCTATTACTTGTACTCATTTACAACTTATCGCTATACATTCCTCTTTGTTCTAACACTTCAACTGATATCTTCGTTATTATATTTGAATTGAATGATCTCACCTGCATAAATACTTAATTCATATACAATAAATATGTGAAACCCCAAAATAGTCTATGCACACCCACATGCTTTGTGATTTAATTCTTTAATTCAAGGATTAGATCATTTCTAATGAGCCATTAACTATTTTTATCTTCTTGTTTGCCTTATCCATATTGATGTTTAATGTAAGATGTTGATTTTAATTCTTTTCCACTTCAAAAAAAAATTATATACTTTCCTTCCTCATTAGATTATCTTCTGCATTCTAAATCACTACGTTAAAAAATTTAATGAAATAATAGTGCTCCATTTTAATAATTTGTTTTATAAAACGGATGGAAAATCAAATGGATTTTATTGCACAGTAAGTGATTTCACCCACTCATAGCAAATTGTGGCAAGAAAGCTTTAGGAGAGAGTGACATATTTCATTTTTATTTCATTTTCATTTCTACATTTTTCCTTCTTTATTACCTTAAATTTTCATTCTATGTTGAACACCATGAACCTATCGTGTTGAACAATATGAACCTATTAAGTTATTCTCATATGACGAAGAAACCTTATTAAGCTGACTTTTCAACTTTTCCTTCTTAACATGTTTATTGCCAAAGCTTTTTTCCGAAATATGTTGACGAACATTCCTTAACACTTGATCATCAACATCACTCATGAAGGTATATTCCTCATTCCATCTCTTCTTTCCCGGACCTTTGTGCATGTATATTATTCCAGAATAACCAAAGTGCACAAGTTGTGATTATTGCTTAGAATCTTGTCCTTCACATCAATGCCCAATCTTGTGACTTCCTCTTTTTATAAATTTGTCCAACATACAGAAGTAGTATTGATGAAGAAATCCAAATTCTTCGTAGTCACTTATGAACTATACTACATTTGTCCAACATACAGAAGTAGTATTGATGAAGAAATCCAAATTCTTCGTAGTCACTTATGAACTATACGACACTAGTCTACTGTTGGTACATTCTACCACTCTTTCGCTCGATCTGATTGGATCACTGATTGGAAGTGGAGGATCAATTAGACAAGTACTCACCCTTGGAAGCATTGCCTCAAATCCTTGTCCAATACCATTAACGCTTCCACTCAAACATATTATCCACATCTATTTATCTATTATCTCAATGTTGGACAAGTTATTCTCCAAAAAGGTATGATGGAGCTCCTCCTATAGAAAGAAAATTCTCTACATACATACACTTCTCCTTTTCCTACGCAAACGTCATTACCATTTCCTTTTCCTTCAACGTGGATTTACGAGTGTATATCAAATGCATTAGACTATGATACTAATGGTTAGCTTCAACAACATATGAAAATTTTATACAAATATATGTGAAAAAGTCATAATCGTTCCATATCCCACCAAGTATACCAAAAAAAACATGCATACTAAGCAATATCTTTATGCCACTTCTCACCATATTTTAACTAGAAACTTGGAATTCTTAACACTTTCGCAACGTGAGAAATATAAGATAAGGAACACCTGGAAATGGAAAAAGTACATCTTATAAAAATGTTCCTAAATAATTAATACATAGAAAAGAAGACATTAAGTTTCTATGTAACTCCCAGAAAGGGTTTAGAAAGAATAAATATATCGATAATATTGTCGGCAAAGTGAAGTTCTCACACATTCTTGGGAGTACTCACAAATTGGAAAACATCCTAAGAAAGAATAAAATTATGACCAGCTTCAAACCTTCAAACACCATCCATAGTTACATTAGTTTTGTAAAAGATCTCATTGACGTTAAGTGCCAAAAAGCATTTTATTTAATTCTTTTTTCTTGTGGAAAACCATGTGTAGGGGAAACTGGTCGATAAATCAATATTATAATCCAAGAGAACCCCACTGACATAAAACATAATCGTTCTAAAACTTTTGCCTAAAACTTTTGCATTAGCAGAACATTCCAATAAAACCAAACATCAAATTTGTATTCAAAGGACTTGCATCCTATCGAAAATTCAACACTATTTCCATAAGAAATTTAGAAAGGCCATAGAAATTAGTAAACAACCTAATAACCTTAATACATATGAAGAATATAAGTGAGAACTAGATTTCCATTTTAACATTCAAATCAATCTCTTCCCAATGCCCTTCCTTTGCAGCTCCTAATTTATTATTAATTAAATATTTATAATATTAATATAATATATAATACTTCATAATATTGTTATTCTATATATAACATAAATTCATATATATATTAACCAATCATATAATAAATTTATGTTAGTTATTACAGTAAAATCATCCTAACTAATTAATAGATATTTATATAAAATATCCCACATCAATACATATTTTTACTACATAATATTACTTTAGTATTTAGAATATTCTATTAATCAATAATATTAATAAATAAAATATTTATTAATATTAAATATAACTATAAATGAATTATCTTACATTAATTATTAATACATCTACTAAATCATACCATTGCATGTTATAAAACATTCTTAATTTAAAAAACTCTAAATATTTTTTTCCTTCTAAGGTTTTATAGTTGTCTCTTCTTTTTCGATTTTATAGTTGTCTTTTCTTTTCCGTCAGTCTTTTATTTATTTATTTGAATTTATGGTTGGATCAGTATTTTATATTTTATATTTTATTTTAAAGATCAAACTGTAACATACTCCGGTAACCTCACATGTAAAAGCGAGGAGTTATATTTTTTATACAAATTCCCCACAAGTAATTATCCAAATCACAACTCCACATTCCTCATTAACCATTAGATATAATGTTCATAAAAATAAATTGTAATAGAGGACGGTAAGTTACATAACCATTGACAACCACTGTTGTAGTGTAATAATATAAACTGTCTCATGAACCTTGCATCCATTTAATGATTTCCTTAACCATATTAATTAATCATTTACTTGGACATTATGATTATCACATCAAATAAAGAATCACCATCATCAAGGATTGAACATCATCAAATTGACATAATAAGCAATCAAATCATTGAACACCGATATACCCTGGAAATCTCGTAGGGTGAAAACGAACAAACGTTTAATCTTATTATTAAACGCTCGTGAGGGTTTTCACCCCTCACTGAATGGCTTATAAGGGATTGCATCCTTTAACTATTGTTATAAAATATTACAATAAATTATCATCAAATTGTCACATAACTAGCTAAAAGCTAATACATTTTCCATTAAACTCTTTACCTACATATCGCCACACGCAACATCTTAGTGGCATGATTGTTCTAGCAATGTATGATCTTACAACTCATACTCATCTGCATGGACCATTAATCCTTTTCCTGCCATAATGTTAAATATAATCTATGGCTTGCACAAGTAATCCAACTTTTTCCTGCCAATGCTATCATTATCACATTGATATCATAATTACATTTATAAATAAACATATTAACTAATATTTCCCTTCACATAAGCACATATTCTTAGAGGAAAAAATGCTAAGGCATTTCTTTGAAGGGACTAACTAAAACATCAATTATAATCTTCTTACATGAAAATTTACATAAACTTTATCAAAAGAACTAATCCCTTGACTATTACTTTTGATGCATGCAAATATGTAAAGCAATCTACACAACTTGTTGTCTCTTCCCACATGCGAATGTATATCATTTCTAATGAAATCTAACATCAATCTCATGTGCATATACATCTTATTCAACAAGAAACTGAGATAATAGTTATGTTAGCATAAAAGTAATCACATATAATTTTCCTAAAGAAATATGACTCAATAGTTCTTCTATCCATACAAAGAACATATCTCTATAACACAATGACTATTCTTTGTGCATCAATAGCTTATCATAATAGCCCTTCTTTAATATATGCAACACATATTCCCTTCTCTAGAATTCTATCATCATTTCATGTAAACAATTACATACTTCTTTCTTAAAGGAAGTCATTATAACCCCATTTCTCTATCTTCCTATAAGTAAGTTTTCCATGCTTTCCCTTTCAAGAAATTATTATAGATACCCATATTTATGCATAAAAATCAATAAACAATAACAAGGTTAACTTAACCTTTTACGCACCAAAATCAAGAAGTCGACCCAACTCATCTAGCAAGACAATCATTTCAAGAGATTAATATTTTCAAGAAAGTTAAACATCAATTATTATTTTCAAGAAAGTCAACATAATACTTTCTCTACGTACACACAAAAATCATATTTCCAATGTCACAATAACTACCCTTATGTGCATGAAACATGTGTTTTTCCCAACACAATTACTTTTACTTCAATGCACATAATCTTTTCATGAAACAAGTATAGAATTCTTGTTCTTGTATGAACACTATTCATATGTGTCTTTTAAGGAAAGAATCTCTATTTTTGTTTTCAAGAGATCTCTTGTAAAAACCATCATTTTCATACATTAAGTATGCACACTTTTTCTAAAAGGAAACTATATTTATGTGCATATAAAACATACACTTTCTTCAAGAAAGTTAGAAATGAATATCTATGTGCCTAGAAGCACATCATTAGCTATTTCTATTATGCATGTAATGCATAATTATTTCACAAGAAACTTATAAATTAGCTAGTATCATAATGCAATTAGCATATATCCCTTTTCAAGAAACTTTTATTAAATAAAAATACATATTTTAATTCAAAGAAAAACTTAGCCACTTTTCACACTGTCCTCAGGAAGCTTACATGCCTCAACATCTTTTCTCAAGAAGATATTTTGGCTATTTAGCAAGGATTTTATTCCAAGAAAATGACAAGTGACATAGCATTTCACACACAAGACTCACATGTAATGTTTCTAAGAGAAACTACATATTTACTCTATAAGAAAAGCTACATATTTACTTTATGTCCACACATTTTTTCACATTCTTCATTGCATACTATTATGTATATATTATCTGTATTTGGTAAGAAATCTTTCAAAAAGATACCCAAATAAACATTCATATATTTTTCCTTGAAGAAAGTGAGCAAGTTACCTATCTTTTCCATGGCAGCACCTTCAACATGGAGAAAGAACTTTCCTTCAATAATATTGTGTGAAAAGTTTAATCCTTGCACTGTAAAACGCTTCCGATGATACCAGATCCCATTAAAGACAACAAAGTTTCACTGCCTTCAGACATATAAGATGCCAGCAAGAACAACAGGTATGCTTAGACGGCCATCAAGAACAAAATCCCAAAGACAGTAGCAGGGCCTCGCATAAATCCATAAACCTCCTCACAAGAACTGCTCCGTCTGAAGTTCAAATCCTGCTCCCGGCCAATTCTCTACACTGGCCTTCATAATAAATCTGGAAGAAGAAATGGCACCGTCAGCCCCACCTGACTTCGAGTTCACCCTGCGGCTGATTTTTATCAGAAATCTCCCTTGTCTGGCACTGAGAATGCACTAGGGACATTGCAGCAAGAGGAGAACGACCACCAGCAGAAAAATAATAAAAAAATTCCCTCCCCCACCTTCCTTTCTTAATTCCATTCTTATTCCGAATTAGCGGAAATCAAGAATCTGTTTTTGAAATGATTCGTAACTCTTTTTAAAAATTACTATTCATAAGTGATTGATTTTACCTTGAGTTATTACGATAAAGATATTACATAAACTCAATAATTCATTCGAAATATCAATTTTAAATATTTTTAAATGAAATAAATCTAAAATTCAATAATTATTTCGAAATCAATTACAAACATTTCTAAATGTGATAAACCTAAAAAACCATTTATAACAAAATAACAATGGTAGAAATGTAAAATGTGAAGATATAAAGAAATATGAAATGTGATGAATCCAAAAAACCATTAAAAACAAAATACCAGTGGCAAAAAACTAAAACGACATGAAGATATAAAGAAACTATATCACAAATGTTGGTAAATTCCTGAAAGGAACATCTATTAAATTAACATATTCCTTACCTAGAAGTTAGAGTACAAATGATCACACATATGGTTATAGGTGATCATAACTACTTAATTTAACCAACTATATGGTTATCTTCTCACTGAAATGATCATCAACAACTATGGAAATTATTCCTCGAATTTCAAATCAATACTTTCACTACATTATTTAAATAAATCTGGTTGGAGATGGGATTTATTTTCCTGGAAAACGCTACGATAAAAGCCGTATAAACCTGTTTGTATGGGTTTTCTAAGCACTTTGAAACATAATTATATGTTATTGATGCAGGGCGGACCTGCAAAACCAGGATCTTCAATATCTCTACCTCTAAGAAGGCAACTCAACATAGAATCCCAATTGTCATTTTTTTATCCGGTAATTTCAACTCTGCCACTTTCTTTCACTGCTGATATGTGCGCCCTTTTTAATTCAGATCAGATATGCAATCAGTCATTGCAGGAAATTTAGCATGTACAAAACTATATCACTATCCCACGAACCAGGTTTCTAGCCAAACACGTTGAAAACCGTGCATAATTCATACATCGTTCAGCATGATTCCCCACGCAATTGATGGTAATTCCAGATAGCATTCAGCATAATTAACATGACAACAGCTCGAATTTTATTCGGGATCAACGCAGATATACAGTATTTTGAACTGGTAGTGACTGAGATTTCAAACTATATGCCACTATTTCAAGCCCCTTACGCACAGGTTATTGTGTTAAACAAAACTTAACAGTGCCACGCGGAAACCCTCTCCACGCGTACAGATAGGAACAAATAAAGTCCATGAATAATCGGTCATCACTTCTCACAGATTATACTACGCTTGGCGCACAACTCTCTCTCCGGTTTTGGTCTGTTTAATCAACAATCATACACAGTCCATGCAAACAGTCAAGAGGTATTAATGGGACCACCTCTGTTCCAGAATTAACACACCACCCAATAGTTATATCTTGCCAGCATTTTATAACTCACACATATCAGTTGCGCCCTCATTTTCATATACAGGCATACATATAAATGAAACAGTCACAAATTATAATTGAAATCCGCACAAATACTCTTTCAAATGCGCATAGGCAGAAACCAATAAGAATACAACCTGATGATTCAATTTAATTTTGTGCTCCACGGACCTTTCCAACAGCTTCTCTCGCTGTACACTGCCTCATTTCAACAAGTTTAACTGGATCTATTGGCACCCAGCAATTCGCACCACGTGGCATTCTCATTTAACTTCCACAAACAAAGATCACGATCACATTTTTGACATATCAACACAACTCGATCATCACATCTACTTAACCATGCGTATTCACATCCAGTTAAACGTGCGAATTCATAAATTTAACAATGATTCAATTACAATTGCTGAGCGTATATTACCATAAATCCTTTCTTCATAAATTTAACAATGGCGCCGGCCATGGACTTCAGGAAACCGACAAACAATTTCTCAATCAACCATTATGTACAAATTAGGATAAAATAAGAACTTACAAACTTGTGTTGGCCAGATAAGCAGAATTTATGGCCCTTTACAACTGCCCGAAGGCTCCCAACCAGAACCCCTCACACTGATCTCTCTGATCCACTATGTCTCAGCATTCCTAATTTATAAAAACTAAGTATGATCTAGAATCACCCAACTAAAAGCTCTAAGTGTCTACATGCAATGCATACACAGGGTAAAAAGCATCTGGAGGCTTTTTCCCCATCTTTTTCCCTGTTCTAAAATAGAAAAGCCTTGCTTATCCCCATCTATTGCTTTTATGCCTAAAAACACTCCCTATTAAAATAACAAAATATTTAAAATAATCACACCCCCTTTTTATTCCATATTTACAGATGAAGAGGGTCTTGATGCTCCTGCATCATACACCCAACCTTAAAATTAATCATGATCTCCTGATCATGTGCCTGGATCCCATACTTTGTGCTGCAAGTCATCATGTGCTATTGTTTGTTGCTTTTCTCCCGGTCTCCATATCTTATGTTGCCTTGCTCCAGTGGCTGCACTCTCACAGTCTTCTACTGTCTTTCTTTTGCGGCTGCTTCTGCTGCTTCTCTTCCTTGCTGATGTCTTCCTCTGAGACACTTTCAACATGATTCTTCTGATTAAATCAATTTCTTGGTCTAATAAGTCTTCAGACTGCTAACTTCTTGCCTCTATGCTTGTTTCTGTTCTGACTGCCACCCAATCATCCATGCCCTCTTGTCTTCTGGAACAGAAAACCTCTTCTCTCCACAACTGAGTCAAATGTTCTGCACCAATACCTGCACCCACAAAACACTTGTTGGAATAAAATTCATAAGGCCTCAGTGCCTTATTTCCTTCTGCCAACATTTCAGTATACTGATCCCAATCATTCTTGAGATTATCACTCAATCTATCCTCAGCATCATCCTCTCCGAGAATGCATCTGTATTCTGGTTAATAAACCTCTTTATCTTCATTCATCTCTACCTTTATATTCTGAATTATTATCCTTTGTACTTCTAGTCTCCTTTCCAGAACATTTAACTCCTGCCATAAATCTGTCATCTCCTTTGAGAAGATTTCTGTGCCATCTTCAATATTTTCCCAAGCCAAGCTTCCTGTTGTTACCATCTCATCACCTGCATATAAACTCTCAGTATCAACTGTTACTTCATTTATTTGTGCTTCAGACTGATTCACTTCTTCTGCATCCATAAAAGCTTCCAATTGTGCTGTAACAGTTTCACAAGATGGCACATCCTCCTTAGAAAAACCTGTCATCACGTCACAATTGTCAGGTATAAAAATACATGGTTTTATATTATCTTGTTGATCTGGATTTACCCAATAACTCAAGAAATCATCAATGATTTTGTCCTCTTCTGTTTCATCAATGGAAACCTCCTCTACACCTGCAAACATACACAACTCATCAGCTTTAAAACCACAAGACTTTTTGGTCTTGACTGCTTTCTTCAGCACTTCCCTTTGATCAGATCTGCATGTGTAATCTTTAAATTTAATCTCTGGCACAAGAACTCTAAGTCCCTTTCTCACCAAGGCAATCAGAATTTGCCTCAACCTCCTCTGCAATTGTCACCAAATCACTCTCTTTCCCTTCAGTGGAAAGATCCATTTTCCTTTATGCTTTTCCTGCTCCTGCAGCCGTTCTTCCAGTACCTATAACTGTGCCTTTATTTCTGCAATATTTCTTTCTCGAACTCCTGCAGTCATCTCATCTCTGTGGCTTCTTTCTGAACCTCTGGTTTCTCCTTTATGACTTTTTGTAGTCTTCTCCATCGCCAAAAGTTCTTCACCTATGCGTTGCATGAAGCCTCTGCCACAGCAAGCTCTCTTGCTGCCACTTACCTCACCAATCCTTCCCTCTGGATCTGGCCTTTTGGTAATCATTGGTCCTCTGGTGGAACCTTTTGAGCATCCTCCACTGCTCCTGTAGGCTTCTCCCATCTGCAACTTTATTCAACCTCTGTTGAATCTTCAGGTTCTGCCACATTCACTTCTCCTTCTTCCCACTGAGATTTCTTCACTATTCCTGCAAATCAATATTAATCAGTCCCAAAAATCATCACATGCAATTAATAAAAAAAAAACACTTGAACCTTCAAAGGAAACTTTTCTCGCTCTGATACCACTTGATGCAGGACGGACCTGCAAAACCAGGATCTTAAATATCTCTGCCTCTAAGAAGGCAACTCAACATAGAATCCCAATTGTCATTTTTTTATCTGGCAATTTCAACTCTGCCACTTTCTTTCACTGCTGATATGTGCGCCCTTTTTAATTCAGATCAGATACCCAATTGGTCATTGCAGGAAATTTAGCATGTACAGAACTATATCACTATCCCACGAACCAGGTTTCTAGCCAAATACGTTGAAAACCATGCATAATTCATACATCGTTCAGCATGATTCCCCACGCAATTGATGGTAATTCCAAATAGAATTCAGCATAATTAACATGACAGCAACTCGAATTTTATTCGGGATCAACGCAAATATACACTATTTTGAACTGGTAGTGACTGAGATTTCAAACTATACGCCACTATTTCAAGCCCCTTACGCACAGGTTATTGTGTTAAAGAAAACTTAACAGCGCCACGCGGAAACCCTCTCCACGCGTACAGATAGGAACAAATAAAGTCCATGAATAATCGGTCATCACTTCTCACAGATTATACTACGCTCGGCGCACAACACTCTCTCCGGTTTTGGTCTGTTTAATCAACAATCATACACAGTCCATGCGAACAGTCAAGAGGTATTAATGGAACCACCTCTGTTCTAGAATTAACACACCACCCAATAGTTATATCTTGCCAACATTTTATAACTCACACATATCAGTTGCGCCCTCATTTTCATATACAGGCATACATATAAATGAAACAGTCACAAATTATAATTGAAATCCGCACAAACACTTTGTCAAATGCACATAGGCAGAAACCAATAAGAATACAACCTGATGATTCAATTTAATTTTGTGCTCCGCGGACCTTTCCAACAGCTTCTCTCGCTGTACGCTGCCTCATTTCAACAAGTTTAACTGGATCTATTGGCACCCAGCAATTCGCATCACATGGCATTCTCATTTAACTTCCACAAACAAAGATCACGATCACATTTTTGACATATCAACACAACTCGATCATCACATCTACTTAATCGTGCGTATTCACATCCAGTTAAACGTGCGAATTCATAAATTTAACAATGATTCAATTACAATTGTTGAGCGTATATTACCATAAATGCTTTCTTCATAAATTTAACAATGGCGCCGACCATGGACTTCAGGAAACCGACAAACAATTTCTCAATCAACCATTATGTACAAACTGGGATAAAATAAGAACTTACAAACTTGTGTTGGCCAGATAAGCAGAATTTATGGCCCTTTACAACTGCCTGAAGGCTCCCAACCAGAACCCCTCACACTGATCTCTCTGATCCTCTATGTCTCAGCATTCCTAATTTATAAAAACTAAGTATGATCTAGAATCACCCAACTAAAAGCTCTAAGTGTCTACATGCAATGCATGCACAAGGTAAAAAGCATCTGGAGACTTTTTCCCCATCTTTTTCCCTGTTCTAAAATAGAAAAGTCTTCCTTATCCCCATCTATTGCTTTTATGCCTAAAAACACTCCCTATTAAAATAACAAAATATATAAAATAATCACACCCCCTTTTTATTCCATATTTACAGATGAAGAGGGTCTTGATACTCCTGCATCAGTTATTTAATTCTTAATGAATAAATAGATTTTATTGTTTAAATTTTACTGGATTGCAATAAATAATTAAAAGAATATATATATATTTATATATATATATCATTATAATTTTAATAAGTGTAATATGCAGAGTATTATTTCAGTACCTGAATTTTATATAAACTGTAAAAGAATTTGGGGTGAATGCAGATATATAATTTAGTCATATTAAATGTATGGTTCAAACGCATATAAATTTTATAAATTTATTCTATAACTTATTTAATTCTAATAGTGGGAATGTTTTTATTCCTATATATTAATTTTCAATTAATTTTGATTTAATTAAAATTTTTAAAATTATTTTAATTAAAAAAAATTATTTTAAAATATTAATTGAGAAAGTAGAATG
This sequence comes from Pinus taeda, assembly GCA_000404065.3. Taxonomy (NCBI): domain Eukaryota; kingdom Viridiplantae; phylum Streptophyta; class Pinopsida; order Pinales; family Pinaceae; genus Pinus; species Pinus taeda. The sequence continues at coordinate 53,221 of APFE031743903.1, read as the reverse complement.
ATAAATAAAAAAATAAAATTAAATAAATTATAAAAAATATTTTGCAAACACATTAAAATATAAATATTAAATTACTAAAAACTATTATAAATGACCTAATAATTTAAAAATAATTTTGAAAACGACTATAACAAAAAATATATATATATATATATTATATATAATATTATATATATATTATAATATATAATATATATATTGCTTCACGAAAATTATTAGTAGCAATTATTTAAAAAGGATTTAGATAAATTTAGATCATATTAAATTCGATATATAAAAATAAGATAATTTTTTTTGGTTAGTAAAGAATATTTGATAAAAAGTATGGGTTTAGATTTCAAAAAATATGTGATTATAATTATCTCATGTTGAGTGAATATAGTGTTCTAGTGGTGAAATGAAATGATCATTTTAAATAGTTTTATTTGTTAAATGTTATGTAAATTAGTATAGAAATATTTTGAATATATATTTAGCATGTGTTGATATAAAAATTAAATTTCCCTGAGTACAAATCTTATTTATATACAAAATTAAAAATAAATTGCATTTTTTTCATTTTTTAATAAATTTCATGAGTTTATATATAGTTTTTCTTATATATAATATATGTGTATTTTTTCATTGTTTAAATTATATTTGAATGATATAGAGTATATAACCTAATTTGTAAGGCAAATGTTATATAATATATATATATAAATATATTATTTGATTTTTAAACAATATATAATATATTATAGTTGACATAAAATATTTTTCTGTGACATATATTTTTAAGTAATGTCAATATTTATATATATATAGTTATATATATTATATATTAATATATATATATATATAAGCTGAGGGTTTGAGGATGAAGAGCTAGGGTTTCAAGCTTCTACAAGTGTTGAACTCCATGGAGGCGCACAAAGGGGGGAGCTCCACTCCCTAATAAAGGCAGGTCGTGACCGGCCAAGGTAAGAAACCATTAGAAACTGCTAGAGGTCCTTTAGGAGAAGGGAAAAGGAACATGGAAGAGGATCAAGATTTAACCAAAACAAGGGAGGACAATAGAACAAAAGAGAATGAGGAAGAAGACAAGAAACTGGGAGCAGAAAATAAAGCACAAAAGGGGCCATGTAAACCCAAGGGTGAGGTTACACCTAGAGTAGTTTTAAATGATCCTGCTCTGCAAGATCATAGGGACCACACGCAGACCTATGCTATCATTTGTAAATTCATAGGATTATGGCCCCCTGAAAAGACACTACAAGTGTGGATTAAATACCACTAGAAACCAAAAGGAAGCATAGACCTACATCATGGGTCATAGGGTTTTTTCACTGTGGTCTTTACAAATATTGAGGACAAAGACAAGGTCTTTGAAGGAGGGCCCTACTTCTATGTAGCAACAGGCCTCTACATGCGGCCATGGATGATGAATTTTGTCTCGGAGGGAGAGACTTTCACTTTAGTCCTAGTCTGGGTAAGGCTCTACTCCCTACCTCTTGATTACTGGCGAACGGAACCGTTATCTGCCATATGAAACAAATTAGGTCGTTTTGTTAAAGATTCGAAGGCCACTAGAAGGGGAAAATATACTTCCTTCACATGAATATGTGTGGAGATGGATCTCTCTAGAGCTCTCCCGAATGAGGTCATCTTGAAAGTTTTTTATGAAGAATGGGTGCAAACAGTAGATTATGAACATATTCCTTTCAGATGTCACAGGTGTCGTGAGCATGGGCACCTATTTAGAGACTGCCGTCTCAGTAAAATAGAGAACAAAAGTAAAGCTACCACAGTGAAAGATACTGAAAACTTTCATAAAGTGGGACATAAAGGTAAAGGGGGCCAAAGCAACATCAAACAGAAGGGTAACAGGCCAATCTGAATAGGTTCCAAGTACCCGATGAAGAGGAAGAGATAACAAAGGTAGATTAGGTAATGGAAGGAAGCCCAGGGGAGAAGGAGAAAGAAGAAGATAGTGAACAAACATAGGATATTAATAAATAGAAAGAGACTATGCTGAGGGATGGAGAATTGGAAATGAGCCAGAGTGAGATGGAAACGAAGGATCATGAACTACAGGAGATTCTTGATAGAGAACACCTAGATCTAGAAGGGTTCTTGAAATAGGGGACCATGTGAGGGGTAGACTCACTACCTCAAGAAGAGTTAAACAGAGTACAACAACCATTCCTATGGAAAACTCAAGCTAAAGGGCTATAAAGGCAAAGAAACAATGAAAGGTAGGGGAATGAAGGTGTGAAAACTATGAAAACCATACCAGGATTAGCTCCTAGAAACCCAGGAAAGAAAAGAGACATAAAAAAGAAGAATGATTTATTGATGGAATGTGGGAAGCTAATGATAGATTCAGGTAAGATGAAAGACCTAACTAGTTACTCCTTTACAAATCTTTAATAATGAAGTTCACATCTTGGAATATCAGAGGTCTAGGTAGCAAAAGAAAAAAAAGAACACTTAGCAATAAAATGAAATAAGAAGCTCTGGATATGATCTTTATCCAGGAAACTAAATGTTCCATTCAAAAAATAAAAGAAATTCACAACAAATGGCTCAATAAATTTGAGTTTCTAGAAGTCAAAGCTGATAATATAGCAGGAGGCATACTCTCTCTTTGGAATCCCCAAAATATTGGCATAATAGATGCAGAGGCATCTAGGAAATATTTATCAGTGGTTATTTAGCCTGTGGGAGATAGGGAGACTTATCTGGTCACAAATGTTTATGGCCCCCAAAGACTGGATGATAAACTCAGGTTTCTAGATTCTCTTATGGAACTAAGAGATAGACATGCAGGAGTACCATGGATCATGGGTGGGGACTTCAACATGATCAAATCACTTTCGGAGAAAAAAGGGGGAACCTAAACTTTAAGCAAAGACTCTATAGCATTTCAAACTTTTATAGATAATATGAAGCTAGTTGACATTGATATGAGTAATGGCCTCTTTAGTTGGAACAATAAAAGAGGAGGAGAGTCTCAAGTAGCCTCAATGTTAGACAGATTCATAATCTCGGAGGACCTTATGCTCACTGACAAGGAAATGACAGTGATAATTCTCCCCTTTGGAGGCTCAGACCATTGGCCTATACAACTTCAGGTTCAGGGCATTAGTACCCCCAAGAATAGACCTTTCAGATTTGAGAATATCTAGCTCACCCACCCATATTTCATCAGCAACATTGCAAAATGGTGGACAAAAGATCTGCATATTCAGGGTACAAGAATGTTTCTGCTACACAAAATACTAAAGCACATCGAGCTCAGACTTAAATACTCGAGCAAGAATGAGTCTGGCAATATTTTTGAAGTGAAAAAATCTGTTGAAGACAAAATGCAGGAACTCAATCAAGCCCTTATCATGGATGGATTTTATAGAGTCATAAATGATCAAGTCACCAAACATCATCAAGACTAGGAGAACTTATGTAAACAGGAGGAAATATTTTGGAGACAAAAATATAAAGTTCAATGGCTAAAAGAAGGGGAGTGAAACACTAGATTTTTCCACAAATCCACCAGGCGAACAGATCTCATAATAGGATCTCTTCGATCAAGGATGAGGGAGGTCATCTACTTAATTCCCATGAAGATATAGACACTGTGTTATTTCAGCACTTTCAGGGTATAGCAAAGGAAACCATTTCAGACAGAGATCATTTTAGCAGGGACTTAACAAGGCATATGCCTAGGCTTGTAACAAGAGAGGATAATTTCAATATTAACATGCCAGTGACAGAAGAGGAGGTTAGTGAGGTCATCAAAGAAATGCAGAATGGTAAAGCGCCAGGCCCTGATGGTTTCAATGTGGATTTCTTTAAAGCTTGTTGGAACATTGTTAAACAAGATATTCTGAATGTAGTGGAGGATTCCAACATGAATAGAACCATTTTGAAGGTGCTCAATACTTCCTTCACCTCCTTGATCCCCAAACAGGACAATGTTCAGACTCCAGAGAGGTTTATACCCATAGCTTTGTGCAATGTGGTGTACAAGATAATATCCAAAGTTGTTACCAATAAACTAAAACTCTTTCTTCCTACTCTAGTTGTTGTGGAGCAATGAGGTTATGTGGAGGGCAGACAAATTCTCAATAACATCATTCAAGCGCATGAGGTGGTGCATTCATTATTAAGTAATAGGAAGGTCGGATTGATTAAGCAATTTGACCTAGCCAAAGCTTACAATGAGTTGAATTGGAACTATATCAAGAAGGTCGTTCTTGCCTTTGGATTTGATCATAACTGGGTAAGATGGGTTATGGCCCTGGTAACTTCTTCTAACTTTTCAATTCTCGTTAATGGTTCTCCTTCCAATACTTTTACTCCTTCAAGAGGCCTTAGGAAGGGAGATCCGCTCTCTCATTTTCTCTTTATCCTCATGATGGAAGGACTTGGTCGGTCTATCAAGCATGCAAAAGAAGTTGGTAACATCAAGGGTCTCCAACTTTTTGAGACTGGACAGGCTTTGACCCATCAACAATTTGTTGATGATACTATGCTGCAAGGAATCGCCATGGTCAAAGAAGCACTAGCTTATAAACAAATCTTGCATGACTTTGCCATGGCTACAAGTATGGAAGTTAATCTCTCCAAATCTAAGATTTTTTTCTTTAATACTAATATTTCTATTCAGAGAAATATCTTCAAAATTTTAGGCTTTCAAAGGGATGTTCTTCCTTCCAAATACATGGGAGTTCCTCTAACTGATAAAACTTTGCACAAGAGCATTTGGGAGCTGGTGATTAATAAGGTGCAGGATAAAAATCAGGAAATGGACTATCAGATCTTTAAAATTGGTTGGTTGGTTGGTGCTTACAAAATTTGTACTTCAATAAATCCCCGTCTTCATGCTATCAACCCTTATAGCTCCAAAAGGAGTTTTACAACAATTTAGAACCATTCAAAGAGACTTTCTTTGGGGTAAGGGGGAGGAGAGAAAGAAATACGCCTTGGTAGCCTAGGATGAGATTTACAAACCTAAAAAGCATGGGGTTCTTGGATTGGATGATCCAGAAGTACTAAGCAAATTTTTTATGAATTATATAAAGCATTGCATGCTACCCAAGTGGCAAGTCAAAAATTCAGTATGAGAGAATAGACACTATCAAGTACCATTATTGCCAAACTACCATTTCACACTTCAACTTATGTGAATGATCAACCATTTCCATCTAAGTTTAATATAATAATAGGTGAAGGTGGGATAATGGAAATTGTTGGTTGGCCTACTATTGTTGGTCTAAAAGGTTGGATCATTAGTATCTTGTCTTGCTTATGTTTATATCTAAAGAATTTATAAAAGTGCTCAACCTAGAGGAGATACGCCATGCCTTGGTGGTGGTTTTTTGGGAGTGTTTTAGGCCAATTTCTTGGGTAATCCTATGTCTCAATATTTTCAATTCAACATGGGTTCAACTTCCAGAGCCCCTTTATTTTTTCATGTCTAATTCTTAGAAGAGTGATTTAGATTTAATTATTTATGCCTTTGAGTATTTTGGATAATATTGGATGGTAGAAAGGTGGTGCTCATTGTGTGTAGATAAACATGTATGGATTCCCAAAACTCTAGGATTTTGGGGAATTTTTATTACTCCTCTTGTAATGATAGGTCGACAATATACCTTGTTAATTCCTATAGGGAATCTAGTTTAGTGATGCACTTAATTATCCACCCACGGCATGTAAAACTAGTGAGGTATCATGCAAAGTATATGTAATGCTTAAGGATTAGTTAGCTAGTTGGACACTTTAACCATTCCATTAACATCTATATAGAATTCACTCCTACTTGACTGGAAAACAAACAACTATGAATAGTAAAAGAAAAACACAATTAATGATTTATACTAGCATAGTAATAGCATGAGATATGTAGCATTGAACTATTAATAGATGAAGTATTAAACTTAATACTTGTAACACACATCAAACTGTAGAAAGAATTATTAAAGTGATTTGATTTTCCATAAACATTTAAGGAACTAGAAATAGAAAACAAAATATGTGAAATATTAATATTAATATGAAATGAAAGGCAACACCTATTTCCTTTAGACTAGGCCCTTTCTCTATGGAATAGGGTGATTTCAAAAAAAATATGGTACTTGAACTCCACCAAATGAAGACAGTCCTCCCATTTATCCGATTGCAGCATTACATACATTCTTAGCACATATTAAAGGAATGTGTTCACTCGATCAGTTTGTCCATCCATTTGAGGGTGGTAAGTAGTATAAATTGTAACTGCGTACCTACTCCATTGAACAAGACCTTATAAAAGGCATATGTGAATTTCACATCCTTGTCTAATACTACTATCTTCAATATGAAATGCATTCTAAAGATATGTGTCACAAAAATATTATCAATTTGAATTGTCTTACAGCTGTATTGCACTCATATAAAATGTGTAGCCTTACTCAATTTTTCTAGTACAGCAATTACAAAAGCATTTTTCCTTCTATAGTTAAGTAGAGCAATAAGAAAGGCAAGTGTAACAAAATCCAATTTCCACATAAGAATGGGCAAGAGGTGCAACAATCATGCAGGACTTTTATGCTCAGTCTTTACCTTTTGGTATCTGTGGCCCCTTGTTAGATATTCTATTACTTCTTTTTTCATACGAGACCATAAACAATATTTTCTTAGCGTAGTAATTAATTTTTGATAGTAAGGATGAGCATTATAACAGATTTTATGGCTTTCATTTAGAATTAATTGTTTCAAACTTTGTTGATTAGGAACATAAAGAATTCCCCTATAAACCAACATATTATTTGTTAGGTCCCTATACTACTAGTGTAACCCCTTATTGTTATTAGCACAACCCAATTATTATATTGTTGTGCCCATGTAGTCCCCATATTGTTTTTATTATGCCCCATAAAAGCCCACTATTTTTATTATTGTGCCCTTACATTATTATTGTTATGTCAGCTCTAATTATATTATGACCCCTTCGACTCCTATATATAGAAAGGAGGTCTTCTAATTCATATCATCCAAGAATTATTCATTTGTGTAATGTAAAGGATGTTTCCCCCTCGAAGAGGCTAAATTCTAAGGCATTTATCTTTCTTTTCTATCTTTTTGTGAGCTGGTTTCATGACATTTGCTATCAAAGCTTTGGATTCTAGGGTTTCGATGCTCCTAATAGGCCATTGTGGAATTTTCACTATAAATTTTTTTTATGATGTTTCAGAAGCTAAAAAAAAACCCATTTGAGATGAAATTTCACGGAACCTCAGGTCCAAATTTTAGATCTTGTATCGATATATTTTAGGATATATGATCTGAGGAAGTTAGGGTTTGTGAAAGCTACAAAATTTCATCTAAAACAGGTCATCGTGGAATTTTCGCTATAACATTTTTCCTACAAAGTTTCAGAGCGTAAAACAAAACCCATTTGAGAAGAAATTTGTCTTAACCTAGGGTCGAAATTGTGGCTCTTATTTCGCTATATTTTCAGAGATGCAGTCCATGACATTTAGGGTTTCTGCAGGCTCCCAAATTACATCCTAAATAGGTGAGCTTGGGAAAATCATCATAACTTTCTCTCTGAGCATCAAATTGAAATTTCATCAGAAGTTGCAAAAAGAGAACATGCTATAGTTTTCTTTGTATCAGTCTTAGGTCCTAAGATTAAAACAGTGACACGTGGAACTTCATACAAGTTTTCTCTACTCAACTAGTCTATTATCAGGTCATCGTGGGAGATTTGACATAACGCTTCCTTATAGAATCCAATCTTGATCATACTTTCAAGGTTATAAGGAGGACTCAGAGGGCTACTACAAGACAGTATTTCAGAACTTGGAGATCTTAAATTACAGAGTTACAGCGTTTCAATACTGAGCTTTTAAAATCAAGAAAAAGCGAGATGAGGAACTTTGATAGCAAGGATCCAGTAAATTGGATACTACAGATGGAAAAATATTTTGATCTACATGGTGTACCATTGCTACAAAAGGTATGTATTTCATCTAATTATTTAGAAATAGATCAATTTTTATGGTATAAAGGGCTTTGTTCTTATAAACCACTTGTTACGTGGTCAATTTTCACTGAGGAAATGATAGTACGTTATGAAGATACAAAGAGAAACACCTTCTTTAGCTTGTTGATAAACCTCAAACAAAAGTGTTCAATGGCAGAGCACATTGAGGAATTTCAAAAATTGGATATAAGGGTAAATGATATTCTAGAGAAGCAAAGGATTAATGTATTCGTAGGGACTTTAAAGGATAATATTCAACATGAGGTTTGTCTTTGGGAACTTGATTCATTGGAGAAAGCATTTAGGTTGGCAAGAAAAATTGAAAGCGAAATTATGGAAACAAAGAATCCCACCACTCACGACTATAATTATGGAATTTTTTTTTCTCCTAGCCTTCCACAACCTACAAGGTTTACATGAAAACAATTGGAAGAAAAAAGAGAAAAAAGGATTTGTTACAATCGTGATATCAAATACACTAAAGGTGATAAGTGTGCTGAGAAGAAATTATTTTACATAGATTATGAAGAGGAGGAAGAAAAGGATCAAGAAACATCAAAAGAAGAGGATACACACCAGAAACCAACCCCAGAGAAAGAAGAAATCAATCTGTCCATATCTTGTAAAGCATTGGCAAGAATTACCACTCAAACTCACAAGAGAGAAGGACATATCAAGAAGAAAAAGGTTCAAGAAGTGAAAGATCACATCAATAAAGAAGAAATGAATCCAGCCATATCTTGTAATGCAGTGGCCGGAATTACCACTCCTCTAACTATCAAGATAGAAGGACATATCAAGAAGAAAAATGTTCAAGAAGTGAAATATGACATAGAGCATCAAGAAATAAATCTAACCATATCTTGTAATGCATTGGAAGAAAGTACGACTCCTCAAACTCTCAAGGTAGAAGGACATATCAAGAAGAAAAAGATTCAAGCAGTGAAAGATCACATCGAGCATCAACAACAAGTTCTCCAACTTTTAAAGGAGAATGCCACTTTGGTGGAGAACTGAATGAAACAACATGCATATCAACATCATAGTGAAATAAGTTTTGATGTAGGTGATTGGGTATTTTTACATCTACATCTCAAGCAAGCAATTTATGAGAAGGAAATGTTGGCAATATTACATGCACTTAAGAAATGGCGACCTTACCTAATGGGAAGACACTTCAAGGTAAAAATGGATCATGACAGTCTTAAATACTTTTTAGAACAAAGATTATCTTTAGAAGAATAGAAAAAATGGGTCACAAATATGTTGGGTTATGACTTTGAAATCATATACAAAAAAGGGAAGAAAAATGTTGTTGTAGATGCACTCTCAAGAAAGGATGAGGATGTGGAAGCATTGTTTTTTGCTATTTATATTATCCAATCATATTGGATAGACGAAGCAAGGGATGAATGGAAAAAATATGAAGAAGTGTGGTTGGGTTCATAACATTATTTTCGTCATTATCATATCTTAACTATTTTTTCTTGTTCTTCTACAATTTTTCCTATTGCCATAGAAACTGACACTTCTGATCCCTTAGGACAACATCCTTAATATGTTCTACAAATCTAGTTTTAACTTGGCTGAATGAAATTTCATTTAAAAATTCCAATTGTATACTTAAGGAATCAACCACTCCATTCTCTCTACCCTTTAGGTGTTTAATCTCAAAATTGAATTCACTCAAAAAGGAAGCCCATATTTCTTGTCATGCATTTATAGCGGGCTATTTAAAATAGTTGGTCAAACTATTGTGATTAGTCATCCACATGAACTTCTTGCCAAGCAAATAGTGTTTCCAAATATTGAAGGCATGAACTGTTGCTCTCAATTCCAAATCATAGGATGAATATATTTCTTCATGCTCTTTCAACTTTCGAGACTCATAGGCTACAAATCCACCATCTTACATTAACATCCCTCCAACCTCTTCCTTACAAGCATTCGTGCAGACCATAAATTCCTTCATTGGGTCTATAGTAGTGAAAATGGGAGTTGTTGTAAGCAAATATTTCCACTAATCAAAGTGGCTTTGACATTATGTATTCCAACAAAAAATCCCTCCCTTTTTTTATAAAGAGGTAAGAGCGCAGACTACTCTAGAAAATCTTTCAATAAAATGATGGTAGTACCCAACTAACCCCAAAAAGGATCTAATGTCTGCCACATTATGGGGAATAAGCCATTCCATTATGGTCTTAATATTCTATGTATATACAGCTATTCCTTCCTGGGAAATGACATATCCTAAGTATTGAATTTGATCCTTAAAAAATTCACATTTGTTGTATTTAACATACAATTGATGCCCCACACAGTTTGTATTAGTATCTGCATATGCCTTTTATGCTTTTTAACATTTTTAGAATAAAAGAGGATATCATCAATAAATATTAATACAAAATTTTCAACATATTGATGAAATATGTTATTCATAAGGTTCATGAATGTTGTGGGGGCATTAGTAAGCCCATAAGGTAAGACGATGAACTCATATTTCCCATAATGAGTTCTAGAGGAAGTCTTACATATATGTTCCTCCTAGATCTGAATTTGATGATATCCAAATTGTAAATCAATTTTTGAAAACACCATATCTCCCTTCATTTGATCAAACATATTAGCAGATCGTAGAGGGTATTTGTTCTTAATTTGGTTAGTTGCATATAATCAATGCAAAGCCATAAGGTGTCACATACCTCTTTGAAACCATATTAAAAACCACATATTATGTTCCTTCACAAAATTTAGCTTGGATTATATGAAATTGTTGTCACATGTCTCTATATATAATCATCACATAAACCAAGTTAACACATGCAATTCTATACATCACATCACAGATGAAAGAATCAATCAGGATCATTCAATATCCTGTGTTCGACTTTCCTTCCATCTAGGATTCAACAAAAGCATTAATGGATACAATGTCATGAACACATTGTAGGTAGCTTTGCTATATATCATTTTCATAGTCCTAATTTCATAATCAAAAGTATCCCTGGCATATATCCTATGAAATACGAATCATACTGAATAAATAGTTTAGACGATCTTTAGTACATGCAATTCATGCTAAAAAAAGGCCTAGCAAGAATAATCTGAACCATCGGCTATACGATGGAATCCTGAAGGACATAATTATTCATCATACCTAGTTGTCTCATGCATCATTATTCAATCATACACCTACACAAGGATCACACATGTAGCTATAAATATATGCTGAGAGAATTTGACAATATACAGTGTAAGGAACAAAATACAGTACATCTAATGCAATGGAATCCAAAAAAAGAAATGTAAGTAATTTCACTTGGAAAACTGAGCACTACCACCTGACCTAGTACTGGCTTCCTCCAATTCACCCCCGAGATGAGCGTTCTTGCCATTGATCAACTGCCTCTTGTTGATCTTTTCAATGGGTATTTAATACCCTCTTTCATGATATGGTTTCCATTAGCGACATCCCTCTTTTATGCATCTTTTTTACCCATTTTCCTAGCCTTTTCCTAGAAAATCTCACCTTTATCTCCCGCAAGGATTTTCCTCATAAAATATTTCATTTCTCTCCCACAAAGATTTTATGTTTTTCTTAACTTAGCATCTTTCTCCAGCTAAGCATCTTAATGGATATTTATCTCCAATCAGTTAAGCTTATATAGAATTGGATCTAGAAGTCTTATCATGAAAGAATTATCCCTTCCCATTCACTAATGAGATTTGGAAATAATCCCATCTCTTGGTGTCTCGTTTTTCTTGGTGATTAACTTATTTTATTTATTTAATAATAAAGTATTTACATTCCTTCTTACACATCAAAACTAGATTTTCTAAGCTTTGGTTAGCCAAGTTTTACATACAATGGAGGGGTGTTACATACTCCCCCCGTAAATTTACACTGTCCTTGGTAAACTACTACATTTTAGAACATTATTTTCTCATTCATAGGTAGTTGTTTTTGACTTTGCAGGCTCCCATGGCCTTGCTATCTGGATCATGTCTTCCAACTTATATTGGTTAAAAAGGAGTTCTACCAGAAAATATCCTTCCATTATTACCTGTAATATTTGTTTCAATCAATTTTGTGAGAGATTTGAGATGCATAAACTCAACTTTGTTTACCATAGTTAATATCATAACTTGATATATAGCACTACTATTTGAGTAACTATGGGTTATGTTTCCGCCATTTAAATATGATTTCTCATGTTCATTGTACTTAAATAAATGCATGTTCTTCAAATGAATTCCTCCAATGCCTTTGTGTTCTTGTCGAACACTTGATTCCTACAGTTTCCTTGCATTAGTCACAACAAGTCAAACTAGCACATTCAACTAATCAAAAGGTATAAAAATATCACATCAGGTTATCTCAACATAACCATAAACTATAAATCATATGTGCCCATCAATTATAGATCACCTGTAATCCACATAGATCAAAATCATAATCACATGCATACAAACTTAAACAAAAACACTGATACTTATCCTTGAATCACATCTTAGATTCTTTCTTCTATAGGAACTCCGAGTCAGTTTCCATACCAAACAATCACCCAGTGTCTTCTCTTCTATCATGTGCACCTGCACATAGTGTGCATTACACACACACAACAATAAATGTCATATATTATCATGCAATACATGCATTCATACCAATACCATATGTACCATTTGTACATAGTACCACCTGTACATGTGTACCCAATATCAATGCCCATAGCATCACCTGTGTGACATATCCTTCATCCAGATTTTTTCAACCATGTTAGTATTATGAAAAAAATGCCTTGAATTATTCATATTACCTTTAGGCAAGTTCGACCAAACCATGCTCAGTTTGTCAATTGGAAATTAAGGAATATCATGGTCTTGTTCAATTTTTGCAATCCAAGCATAACTAAATAATTTTTTATGTCAAACTATTCAGGTGCTTTTATTTAGCTAATCCTTTTCATGTGTTTAGTGGTTGGCACAGAATAATTTCAGTGAACTCATTCATACTACAACTTTATCATATCAATAACTTTGAGTTTTGGAATTTACTCGGTCACTAAACTAGGTATTAATGACCTCCTCCCAATCATAAAGCAATATTTGAATCTAATATGACTTTTAGTATTATACTTGAGGTTTAATAGAAACTTATAGCCTTGTTTTTAGGAAAATAATTATTTAGTACTCAAAAGTACTCTACACATAAACTAGTTATGTCATATGCTTTACTCTTGCTCTTTTTACACTTCTTCCAACACCTTGTTGGCCATGAATAATTCCGTGTATGTCTAAAAACCAATTGAAAAATTAATATCAAAACACATATATTTCCCATAAATGAGTTATAAATGAAGGTTAAAATATTTTTAACCCCACAACCTCCAATTTTTAGTCACTATGTGTATCAAAGTGTGAACCTGGGTTATTTAAATGTTTACACTTCACCTTAAACATTGAATCACCCCTGGAAAACAAAGTAATATAACCCATTTATCAATTATCAAATTCATTAACATGAATTCCCACGTCATGTATGCAATACCTATTATGTTGTGTTACTGAGAACCAAACAACACTTCTAATGCAATCTGATTGGCATAATTCTTCAAGATTGTTTGATAGTGGTAGAAAATATGCATTTCATATTATATGGTTGTCCATTTACTTGAATAAATTTCTACATACCCAATATAATTGTGCACAACAATCCTAATTATTAGTTTCACTTAGCCATCATCTTCTTAGTTGTATGATTTGGTATCCTCTTTCTTCCTCATTTAGAACATTTTATATTTTCCATTTTACTTGATGCATTCACTATTTTACTATCAGCCTAAGATCCCTTGATTATCATAAGCTATATTAATGCGAAAAAATTATAGTTTACTAAAGATTGGTTTATTAATTCGGATCAATCATATTTCAAATCTAGTGTACTTCTTACTAATCATTAGGTTGCATTTGAATTTCTCTATTTTTAATTCAAGCACATCAACGCCATCATATCAATCTTTTTGTTATATAAAGTTTATATATACACACAAATCATTTTCATCTTATCACTTCCCATATGAAGCACCTTTTCCATATCTACAATCCTTCTACTGAAAGCATCTTTTTTTTTGCTTCAGATTGAAAATATTCCTATTGTAAAACGTCAACAAGAATCCATCCATATCTGGATGGGTATGCACATCAAGATTGTGGAGTTTGTGTTTGCATGCTTTGAGTTGACACATTGGAGTTTGAGTAGACTCAAGAATGTGTCCTTCAACTTGTATTTAATATTATATTACTAATAGTAATCGCAAGCCTTGGGATCTTCTTTTAGACTTCCATTATGTATTGGTACTTTTGGATGATATTACCATTCACCTACTTATTAAGGTCATACAATTATTAATGTATGATGTCTTCATGCATAAAGTAAGTTGTATTGAATGTGTGCATACTCTTCACAACTCTGACCCTACTTCAGTCTACATTTGAACATATAATATTTGCTTCTTGTTTATATTAATTGTAATTATTTAGGTATTTTTTTACTCAAAGACGCCTGTAGGTCTAAACTATGCATGTCCAACAAAATATTCATATGTTACTAGATATAATAACCTAGTAAGGCTAAATTCCCTTCAATATCATTTTCCGCAATAAGAAAAATTACATTCCAAAATGGATTGCATCATTACATGTAGATGCGCCAAACAAATATTAGGTTGAAAGGCATTTTTTTACAAATACATAGTCTCATACAGCGACCTGTCCTGCATGAGCTTAAAGATTCTTCATGGGAAACTTTATGAATATATATTCTTAAAGAACACCTTTATAATTTATTCTAAGATGTAACCCACTTAATTAACCATCAACTTCTGTTAATGTTGATAATATGTCATGGACTTCTTACCTGGTGATTTGTATAGTTTCCATTCATATACTTTTATTTTGCCTGAGATGGTTATATGCTTTAGTCCTCTTATGTGGAGGCATTTAGTATTTGAACCTTCTCACTCCTAAATGATATATATATTCTTCTTACATATGTACTACCTATTATCAAATTGAGTATCTCATTAATATTGTGGGTATAGCATCCCACTTTCGATGCAATAACCATACTTTACAATTATTATAAAATTGTCTATTTATCCCACTCTACTATGAACATTTAAAACCTTGCAGGTATCATGGTATAGAGTTTTTGTGCCCTCACAAGAGAATTCAACAATACCTTAAGTTTTGAGAAACTTTCACACATATAATAAGTAGAATTTTAATCTTCACATCATTCAAGAAGTAGGTATAATAGCAAGTAACCAATTGAGGTTTGAACTTTTCTACTTATTACATAATCAAAATGTTAGTGGTTTGATATTTCCTTGCATTACTCTTTAATCCACCACAATTAATCATTGCATAATTATTTGTTTCAGTGTAGGCTTTAAGGGTTTCTCCTACGCACATTTCTACTATAGCTATCCAAATATTTTGAGAAAATTGTTATAAGTGCAACTTAATTTAATTAATGGGTGAAAAGATAGATATAGTTTAATATTTGACCTTTATTGTATCTTTCAAGAATCCAATACTCCAGATATTTTGAGTTTATGATATCTTTTCATCCTCCAACATTGTTCATTCCTTAAGCTCGGTTATGAATATCTATCATTTTAATTAGTTTTTTTTTATTAAGGTTAATTGTGAGAATTTTGATCCATCCATGCATGTAAACATATCAATGTAGCTCATTGTAACCACATAATGATCCCTACATGAAAGCCATAGATATATGTAAACATAGGCATCAATCTCAATATGAGTTTGTACAATATCCACTCAATGTATGCAATGAGAAGGCTAAACATACATCCTTCAAGCATAATGTAAATTAACTTTGAAGAAAAAGTATTTATATTCTAATGAGATGCATAAAAAGTCATTACCTCGTAGAAAAATGTACACCCACCTCTATGTAGTTTGTTTATACCCCAAGTGCACACATGTCATGTACTCTTATTTTTATGTGATGACCGCTCTATAGAAAATAAGTTGAAACAATGTTCTTCCCATCAAGGAAATTATAATTAAGTATTTCAGTAAATTGGTGTTTTAATAAAACTGAAACTGGTAATACTTTTACCTTAGCAAGTAGATATATTTTTAAGTTTCACTCTCTCACAATTAATGAACCACACCATTCATTTAGTCTATTTAACCAATTCAACTATAATCACATCATCTCCCACAAAAAATCTACTTATATAAATAACACATCAACGCACAATCATAGAACACAACTCTAACAGTATCTCAACAATGAATAAATATTGTACCCTCAAGAAAATACATCAAACTCTGACTTTACACATATACGACATGCATTAAACTTAGCCCATGACAAAATATATAGCGATTATAATCTATATAGTTGATATGTAGCCCTTACACAACAAATTGTTAGTCATACATAACGCAACAACACTGTACTCAACTGCGAAGCTTTGTTATTTAGGTAGCAAGAAAAATTGCACATATGTACAACCCAGATCTGAAATTTCAATCTATATCCATTCACACTAGCACCTCATTACTATGTCAATACCTATAGGATTCATTCAAACTCTACCTTTGAATATTCACTTGATGTCAGGATACATCTTTGTCTCTCTACATAAACATATATTTTCATCATCAACCCATGCATGAAGAACATTCAACTACATAGATCGTCACTCACAATGGCTATTATGAAATACATCAATTCTCGTCATCTTACTCAAATTCAATGGCATGTTTTTGTTGTAATTAATAAAACTAACTCCCCTTGGAAAAGCTTCGGTGGCCTTTGCACTTGCTGGTAGTAAAATCTATTGTCTGTCAATTTCCTTGGCCTCTTTACCCCATTGATCTTTGAATGTCGGTGAAATTTCCCTTTCAAGAATATATATATTGAAACCTAGAAATAAATAGGATAAGTGTTAAGTAAGAAAGAGGATAAGCGATATCCATGTGTAGGCAAGGATAACGTTATGCCACTAAATGCAACCTAGACGATTCTGCAGCAATGAGATGTTTCAGAAATAGGTAGGGTCATTAGTTGCAATACGATAACCCTTCAGATGAACAAATGAGATATGTAAACAATTTTCATTATGGATTTGTAGAGGGAAACAACAGTCCTACATAGATTTTCTTCTTCAATTGTAAATAAGAATATGTGGTTATCCTTTCAATCAATCAAGATTTTCTTACTTAATGGTGGTTGTGTTGTGACTTGAACAAGAGATAAAGCTTGGATAAACACTATCCAACCTAAGGATATGAGGGTGACCATTATCCAAATAAAAGAGTTTGTGGCATGAAAACATGGATATCCCATAATTTCCTTTCTGAAACTCTAGCTCGGTGAACAAAGCAAGTGAAAAAAATAAGTATTGAAAAGGAAACAACAGAGTCACACTCTCCTGAACCTAATCATCCTGAACCTGGTGACTGAAAGGAAATTGTTGCTATGGCTCACCATGATATGATGCTATAGAGAAAAAAAAACATTACTTCATAGTTGTGGAAGAAGTTTAATGCATTTGTAGCGAGCCTTTATGCTTCCAAGATTAAGTATAAAACCAGTCAGAAGACTTCAAGGAATACAATGTTCGGCCATTTTCCCTCAAAATGAAAAGGAACAGGCGACACCACCTTGTCCAATTTCACGTGCAGCTAGAAAATTTTGGGAGGACGTTTCTTTTATAGAGGTGTTATTATTGGAGACTCATCCAATGAATTCGTGTCTCCAGGGGATTCAGATGGCCATGGGATGCAAACTACATTCACCGCTATTGGAGCTTTTATGAGAAACACAAATGTTTATGGATTAGGCCAAGGTAGTGCCCGGGGTGGGGTAATAGTTTCAAGGCTGGCAGGGCAAAATGTTGTTGGGCAGGTAACAGCAGGAATGCAGATATTCTTGCGGCGTTCGACCACGCTGATGTGGATATTTTTTTCTTCTCCTCTTATCTTCTATATTGACTATATTTCTCAGAATGGTCATATCAATACCATATGTTTCACTATTATAATAAATATTACTTAATGGAATTTACGTCATTTTTCTGATCCTCAACATGACCTTTAAATATCAATAAAAGTCATGCAGAGATTACGTCACATACATAATTTCATTTTATATGTGACTGATATCATTTAGGTGATTGGTAAAGTGTTCCCTTTGCATTGTAATGTTTATGTAAAATCTTAATATTGCAATTATATTAACATATATTCACTTTTCACCCTTATATATATATATATATAGCTTATTTAGTTGTTCACCTTTTAAAGGATTATAACTATAATATAAATACCACATGAGCTAATCATATCAAAACTATATAACATATGGTGTTTGTGGAACACTCCAATCACCATACTTTTTTAACCATCTAAATTCTTTTCTCAACCTACACTATTCTTTAGTGCTTCACGCATATAGTAATTTGTTCTAAAACTCACTCCAATGGTCATTAAAATATGTATTCTCTCTCTCTCTCTCTCTCTCTCTCTCTCTCTCTCTCTCTCTCTTTGTATATATATATATATTATATTAATATATATATTATATATAGAGAGAGGAGAGAGAGAGAGAGAGAGAGAGAGAGAGAGAGAGAGAGATTGGATCAATGATGTGGACATTTAGGTTCCAATTACTAGATTTATTTACTATGTTCCACATCAACACTTCACATTACTACGCACATACTACATCCAGATGAAAGAATTAACATAGGCATTCAACATAGTACGATTAGGAATTTTGATTTCTTTTTAAAGTAACACCAATCATAAAAACAAGGGAGTTTCCTAAATAGGAAAATCACATGCCTTCCACTCTGAGAATCTATATGAGTTGACACTCAACTACCCCGAGAGAGGGTTTTACACCTTAGAGCCATAAATCATTGCATTTGACATGGATGGAAAAGCACTTGGAATTTGTTTATTAGAAATTATTGGCCAACCTAACGGTTATTTCAGACACTCCATGAGAGGACTTTTGGTCATATTTTTGAGGAACAATGCTTGGTCAAATATGAAGGAGACAAATAAATCCGTAAGAATATTTGTTACAACATGTAGGATTGGAACCTTAATCATGATATATAATTGTCATAGATACATTGAACTAATTTTCAAAATCCATAACCCTTACAACCTTAGTTCAAAGCTTCCTCTGGTTTCAAAAACCCTACTCCAATAATTCATTTTCATATTCAAATTCAAATCTCATGAATTTTACTGCCTCAAGGCACTAATCTAGATCTCATTGGAACAAAAACTAACAACTCATTTATATCTTATAGAGGTCGATTGGCCCATATGCTAAAATGTTTAAACTTAGAGCTCTGATACCATTTCTCACATACCTCCTTGACTCCATATTAAAAACCACATATTATGTTCCTTCACTAAATTTAGCTTGGATTATATGCAATAGTTGTCACATGCATCTATATATAGTCATCTCATAAACCAAGTTAACATAGGAAATTATATACATCAAATCATAGAGGAAAGAATCAATCATGATCATTCAAGATCATGCATTTGAGTTTCCTTCCTTTGAGGATTCAACACAAGAATTAATGGAGACAATGTCATAAATACACTGTAGGTAACTTTTCCATATAACATGTTCAAAGTCCTACTCTCATAGTCGAAAGTATCCCTGGCGTATATCTTATGCAATATGAATCATAGTCAATAAATAGTTAAGACGACCTTTAGTGGATGCAATTCATGTTGCAAAAGGCCTAGCATGAATAACTTGAATGACTGTCTATGCGATGGTAACCTTAAAAACATAATTTTTCATCATACCTAGTTGTCTCATGCATCATTTTTCAACCATCCTCCTACACAAGGATCACACATGCAACTATACATATATGCTGAGAGAATTAGACAATATAGAGGGTAAGCAAAAACATACAGTACATTCCATGCAATAGAATCTGACAAGAGAAATGAAAATAACATCACCTATAAAACCGAGCACCGCCACCCAACCTAGAACTAGCTTCCTCCAGTTCACCCCTGAGCCGAGAGTTCTTGCCATGGATCAACTACCTCTTGTTGATCTATTCAATGGGTATTTCATACCCTCTTTCATGATATGGTTTCCATCTACATCCCTCTTTTATGGATATTTTTTTATTCATTTGCCTAGGCTTTTCCTTGAAAATATTGCCTTTATCTCCCACGAGGATTTTCCTCATAAAAGATTGCCTTTCTCTCCCACAAGGCTTTTATCAATTTATAAACTTAGCATCTTTCTCCATCTATGTAGCTTAATTGACATTTATCTCCAATCCATTAATATTATCTATAATTTCATCTAGAAGTCTTATCACGAAAAAATTATCCCTTCCCATTCACCAATGTGATTTGGTAAGAACCTCATGTCTTGCTGTCTTGTTTTTCAAAGTGATTAACTTATTTTATATATTTGATAATAAATTATTTAATTTCCTTGTTACACATCAAACCTAGCTTCTCTAAGCTTAGGTTAGTGAACTTTTACATACAATGGGGTGGTCTTACATAAGATACCATCCTTTTTCCTAACAATTACTACAAGGAACCCCCAAGGTGACACACTTCGGCAGATACACATCTTATCGAACAACTCCTATAATTTACTTTAAACTCAGTAAGATTTGGAATAATCATGTAGTAGGGTTCTTTAGACAATGGAGCAACTCTCAAAATTAGTTCAATAGTAAAGTATATATCCCATTTAGGTTGTAAATATGGGATCTCCTCTATAAATACATCAACAAATTCTTTTACAATAGGCAGGTTCTCTAATGTGGTAGACCTTGGAATCAGTTTATCCCACTTGTACAACATAAATATGACACCCATTCCTGATACATTTTGCAAAATGAGAAGGTTAATTGGTCTTAGTTTCAAGGGTCTTCTAATTCCTTGAATTTATTGTCTAATCACTTGTGAATTAAGGAAACTAATATCTTTTTCATTGCAGTTTACCAGAGATCAATGTTTCTCCAACCAATCCATGCTAATTAACACATGATATGACCCTAAGGGAAATAAATTTAGATATATTGTTATTTCCTGATCTGCCAACATGACACAGTAATTATTCACCTTAGCCATAGCTCTCCTCTTGGATATTGTGGCTAACTTCACCAAATAGGGGTTACTAAATTTTTCTCTTTGTAATTGTCATATTTCACCTATCTTAGGGCTTATATAACTTAAATTGGCTCCAGGATCAATTAAAATGGACACAATTTGGTTAAAAAATTTACCTTCAAACTTCAACAAGAGAGTTGTTACTTTACTTGATGATCTTCCAATGCTGAATTAATCTTTAGAAAACTTCTCACAACCTCCCTTATTGTAGACACCTCGTGGATGTGTTTTTCATATTGTTTCCTTCTCCAGTAAAGGAATTTTTTAATATAATGGGGCTATCCTCATCCGCATCACTGTGGTGGGGGTCTTGTAGAATGATCAGCTCAGATCTCTTATACTACTCAACTATTTTTAATTCATTATATGGTTTAACTTTCTATTGCCCCCTGCCCAAACCTCTATTCTGTGGAGTTTTATATGAACCTTTGGAATTCACATGCTTTATACCTTTATTATTTTAAGGATTTTTTCCCCTTTCTTATTTTTCCACCTTTTTACATCGTTCTTTTTCTACTTAATTTGTTGATAACAAATATCTACTTTGTGTATCACTTCATCCATAATATTAGGATTGTAAAATTCGAAACGCTATTTCATAAATGTGGGAAAACTGCATATAAATCTTTGTAACTTCACTTTTTCCTTGCGAATATAAGGAATGCACCTCAACAAGGATGTAAATCTAGCTATATAATGATATTGTTAGTTTTCCTAGCTGAAGGTCATGAAACTCCCTAGGTTTATCACCATCAAAATTCTTAGTTAAATACTTACATTTGAAGTGCTACTAAAACTTCTCCCAAATAATTCCTTGTTCATCCACACCTTGAACTATGTTTACCTCTTCCCACCATAACACAACATTTCCTTGCAGTTTATAAATTGCCGGAAAGGCTTTTATGTTATGAATATATTCATAAATATGGAAGTATTTATTGATATTGACAATCCAAGCTTCAACGGACTCATCTGATTCTCCATCACACATTAGGGGTTTGATCTTTCTAAACTCCCTTTGTAATTCCAATTTCATTCTTTTTGTTCCCTCATGTTCCTTATCCCGAGATGTATTGTCAATTTCTTCTTTTTCTGATTTTGATCCTCTTCGATCTTATGACACCTAGGTAGTGCTTCTTTCATGGGGGATTTTTTCCCTTCATCGATGAGATTTTGCTTGGTTACCATTATCAAAATTTCAGTTTTAATTTCTTTTATTATGTCAGTCTATTAAACTTTTGATGATTCTCTCATGGTTTGTCATGAGCAGTTCATTATCCTCTCTTAGTTTTGCCACTTATTTCTACAACGATTGTGCAGTCTCCATTAGCATAACAATAGAAATCTTGGGTTCCTCTCCTAGTTGGACCCACATTTTTCGGTTTTCCCCATTTACTAGTATTGAGCTAGCACCAATAGGGACTCTAGTAGCTACAATAGGAATCCTAACATTTACTCTCCACATTTCCTTCTCTGTGGAAAAAAAAATGTTTTGTTAACATCACAATAACCTAATTTAGGCCACATTGTAGTCATGTTATCTCTAATACCACTTGTAACATATCTCCAGAAAAAAATTACTATGGATAAAAGTATTAATTTTTTTCTCATAACAATGGAATTCCTCCTTAAATTAAGTCACTTAATGGACTACGACATTGACATAGTTAACCATGGGAGTCGTGAATATTAGATGATCAAGGAGTTCATTGTTGTTATAGTCTTATACAAGTTCTGGAAAGTTACTTTTATGATAGCAATTATCTATAGTTTAAAACTAGCGATAGACATAACCTAGGTTTCCTTACACATAGATTTTGAGGTTTCTAGATACACACTAATCCTCTGCCACATTGCACAAGGTGGATCTAGATATTAGAAACACAATTTTTGATGGTATTGATGGCTAGGGTTTGTCATCTATAGTTGTGAATGAATGAAGTCACTTGTGTAACTACCCTTTTGATCCCTATCTTTTTACTTCATTGATGCATTCCAAATTGCATGTAAAAGAGTATGTGACCATAAAACACATACACATAACATAAAAGGAAATCAAAGGAAACCTTGAGAAGCAAAGGCACAATAGGTTGAGGATGGATTTCACCCAATTTGGGCTATGTATCCAATCTCCACTCAAAGTGGGGAGGCCACTTTCATTAATATTTAGCAAAAATCAAATTACATCCATGTACATGAGGCACCTTATACCTCCATTTCGAGGGATGTCCTGAAAAATCCACACCTATGCTAAAGAAATGGGCCACACTGTTGAATTTCTGGCATGAAATCATGTTAAACGACTGTAAATTAGACCCTGTCTACTTCAGTCAAAATTTGGACCCTCAGGAATCTCAAAGACTTAACCACTACACTCCTTGTGAAAAACTGAGTAAAATGAGTATAATGTGGGCCTGGTTCTAACACTCTCATTATTGGGCCTCTAGGGAATCTGAAATATTCTTCAAGATTTCAGAAAGATTCCTCACTATTGGCTACCTTAAATTCTATTGTTCAAATGAGGAAACTAATCACACCATCACATTCCCTGTGAAAAACTACAAAGAATGAGTATAAAGTTATTATGGTTTTGTTATCTTCAAAAATTTTCCACGAGTGAATCTTTTAGATCCTGCACTGATTCTACATGGAGTATTCCGCAGAAATATTTTGTCTCAAAAAATGTGCCTAACCTAGGTGTGGTTTCTCCTCAACTCTGAGTTTCTGACGCGCTCCTCCACCTACTATAACTCGAGTGAATGAGTGATTTGGGAATCTAAATAAATTTAGGGTAGACAATGCAATGAAATGCCCATTGGGTCGTTGGCATCTGGCTCTAGTTTGGTGCAATTTGCCAAGGTTCAAAATCCCATGGGCTTCTTAACTTTGTGTATTTGTTTATTTTGCTAGTGTTTTTGGCGTATTGGGTGGCACATTGGGTAGGCTAGCTAGCTCGACTAGGCTAGTTCGATCCACATCGACCCCTCTTTATTATATATGGTATATGGTTGGCAGGGTTGATGGCTTGCCAACCCACATTTCTTTTAATTATATAATACAATGTGGGTGTTGGGGCACTAGTTGGTCAAATTTGATTGTCGCTCAATTTTAATGAGCCGACAAATTCACCCATTTCAGCTATCGAATTTGTTGGCCATAAGTGCCAAATTGTTTCCTCGTTAGTGGCTACCAATTTTAGCAGCTTTGCCAAATTTAGTCAGACCTCCAATTTTAGCAGACCTCCAAATTTAGTTGGTGCTCCTGCCAATTTAGTCGATGGGCCTAACTTGATCAAAACTTTGACTCGCCATAACTTTCACATACAAAATTGGATTAAGGTGTCATTTGCATCGTTTGAAATCTTGCAACCCACTCTTTAATCTAACCCTAGCTTCATTACAATCTAAGAAATTTTATTTTTGATATTTTCCTAACACTTTTCATCACTGAGTGTTTCTGGAGCCACCTGGATCATTCCTCCCCATTGAGGAGATTTTGTTCATGCAAAATCATTAACACAATATGAAATTTGATGTGCTCCATTGTTTGCACAACAAGTGTCCTGATAGGGCCACACTTCCTTCTCCTTCATCTTTGTTCTTCAATGTCATAAGTGATGGGCCGACACCTACATCCTTTGCCAACCTGTAGTATAATATTTGAAAACTACATGTTCAATTACATGAAAAATAATGACCCAAACATCCCCATACTTTCCAAGAGTTTATAACACGCACTCTTTAGTCAAGTTTACATCATAACAAAAAACAATACCCCAATATCAACAAAAAGAGGCAAAAAATACCATTATGTTACTTTCATAATTGATGGAAAACACATCATCAACTTTACAATTATTTTGCAACATATGATTTATGACAAAATAATATATGTAATAAAACCTTCTCTCACTCAGCAAAGTGAATCAGTCATCTCCCTGAGGTTGATTTTCTTTTTGAACATCTTTACCAATTGGTTCCTTCATAGGTTCTTCCTCAACATGGATTATCTGATACATGGCTCTTTAGTGCCTGTCTTTGTTCCAATCACTACAATGGTTCTTCCTCCTCCAAATTTTTTAGGGCTTATTTGAACTCTTATTCTTGGTGCACCTCTGATAATTTCCCATGGAATGCTCACTATCACTAGAATGTGATTAGGTGCTCACATCATCCATTATTGGTTGGTCACTTGTTTTCTTAGAGCTTTCAACCTATTTTCTGACTTACCCAATTCCTTCATAAAGAGCCAATTCCTTCACTTTGATGGGATTCACAATTCTTTGGCCATTAATTTTGAGGCCCTTTCCTTGATACCTTGTTTTTTCCAACAATTTTGATCTCATTCTTGTATTATGTTTCTCAAAAGAAGTGAAATCATAATCATAAAAAGAACATGAAATTAAAGAATCACTTGTTACCTCAGGCTTATTATGATTCATCTTTTCCAAGGCCTCCTCCTTGGCTTGTAACTAATGCTACAACCTTTGTTTCTCCTACTCTGCTTCTTTTAGCAGTCTCCTTAGTTTAGCATTCTCTGCTTGAATTCTTTGGTTGATATCTTCAAGTTCTTGGATCCATGCCTTATTTCATTCCCTTCTCACCTTTGTCACAATGTCTACTGAAATATTTGTCTCATTTCCTGAATAAGAATCCAAGTTAATAGGTTCACCTTCTACAGTCCCAAGAGCTACAATATTCATTTCATCACCTGAGTATGATCCTAGGTCGATTGGTCCAACACCTGCAAATCTTGTAGTTGCAATCTTTTCATCATCCTCTGATTAAGATTCTTGGTCTTGTTGCATAGTTGTGACTGTCTTCTACTTCATTTTTCACTCATTCCTATTTGAATTAAATTCTAAATGAAATTTCCAGCAATGCTTCTCATCATGCCCTTCTTTCTCACAATGAGTACAAGAGGTATTTTCTTCCTTTCTCTTCGTTGTTGATGTCCTCTTTGGGTGGTCTTCTTGCTCATGCTCCCCGCTTATTTCAAGATGTAAAACCATCACACTAGTTTCATCAAGATTTTCAGGTTCAAATAATAACAATGAATGGTGCAGATAGCTATGCAAAGAGATAATGTTTTCATCAACGTCTCAAGAGTTTCTAGTGGAACATTCAATGCTAATCCTTGTTTCCTAAACTCCTCTATAAAATTATGAATAATTTGAACTTTATTTTGTTTTAAATGTTGTCATTCCATCATGGCCTTCTGTCTATAACCCAATGGGTAAAACCGTTCTCTTATAGCAAAAAAACTCAGACCATGATGAAATAAGTTTACGACTACTCTTACCACCTTTCTACAGTTTTCCTTCCCACCAAAATAGAGCAGTGCAACTCAATCGAAGGAATGCTAGTTGGATCTTGGCTTCATCCTCTTTGATTCATTTTATGCAACAATATACTTCAACTTGTATCATCTAGTTATCTATCTTTTCTCTATTAGATTCACCACTAAACACATCTAAATAAAACTTGACATCCAACTTGAAAAATGGCTTCTTATGAGTTTTTTTGCCTGTAGAATGACAAGAAGAGGAAGAAAATGAAATTTTGTTGGAAGTTGGAGATGGAGGTTCATGAGTATATTCTCCTCCTCCATCATGATTCACCGAGGCATGATCATCTGGTTCTTTCTTATCTTTCTTCATTGACTTCTCATATTATGGAAACAATTTGCCTACTTTTTCTGCCATGTTGTAGAAGGCCTTGACATAATTTTCTCTTCCTCTGATCGAGAACCCTTGTCTATCATTTTCCCTCTCCATGTTGCATGCCCTACTTCTGGATCAAAGGACCTGGGTTTTCGTTCACCTCTTTGGAGTTTTCCCTTGGTTATACTACACTTACAATTCACATCAACATAAGACCCGCTATGATACCAAAATTGATCCAGATATTTTTATTTCATTCATGCATTCAAAATCGCTTGTGAAAGAGAATGTAATTGTAAAATTCATACACATAACATAAGTGAAAATGAAAGGAAAGAATGAGCATCAAAGACATAATATATTGATAGTGGAGTTCACCCAGTGTGGGCTACGTCAGCGGGCTCTACTCAAAGTGGGGAGGCCGCTTCCATTAATATTCAGTGCAAATCAAATTAAATGCATGTACAAATGGCACTGAATGCCTCAATTTCTGGGGATGGCCTGAAAATACATATCTTTGTTGAAGAAGTAGATTGTACCATGAAATTCTCACGCGAAATCATATAAAATGATTGTAAACTCAAACCCGTTCATTTTCGGTCAAAATATGGACCCTCAGGAATCTCAAAGATTCTCCAAAGATTACTTCTCACTAGTTGATTATTACTATGATGCTTAGATGAAAAATCTTACTTCACTATTGTGCTCCTTGTGAAAAACTAAGTAAAATGAGTATAAATTCAGCGTAGTTCTCACACTGTCCTTTTCGGGCCTCTAGGGAATCTAAAAAATTCTCAAGATTCCACAAAGATTCTTCATTGCTAACAGCTTGAAATTCTCTGTTCATATGAGACAACTTATCACACCATCATGTTCCCTATGAAAAATTTGGAAGAATGAGTATAAAGTCACCTTGGTACTATCATTTTCAAAAATTGGCCTCTAGGGAAACTTTTAGATTCCTCACTGATGCTGCATGGAATATTTTGCAGAATATTGCCCCAGAATATTTTGTCTCAAAAATTGTGCCTGACCTGGTCGAAGTTCCTCCTCAGCGCTAGTTTCACGCGCTCATCCACCTTCCATCCCTGTAGCGAATGAGTGGCTTTGGCTTTTAAATAAATTGGTGGAAGACAAAGCAATGAAAGGCTCATTGGGACATTGGCATCTGGCTCTGGTTAGGCATGGGTGGATTGGGTTCAAAACCCCATGAATTTCTTAACTTGGCACATTTTGTTTATTTTCTGGCATTTTTTGGTGTATGGGACCACCTAGGTCAACTGGGGTGGGTTCGATCCCCACTGGCCCCTCTTTGTCATATATGGTATATGGTTGGCCGGGGTTGGGGGCCTAGTTGGATGGATTTGACCACCAATCAACTGGCCCTTTTTTTAAGATATATATATTATATATATATATATATATATACATATATATATAGATATATCTATTAAGGAATTGGTTAAGAAAACCATCGGCCAAATTTGGGGTCACTAACAATTTTAAAGAGGCATCAAATTCCCTTATTCCGACTAGTAGAATATGTCACCAACAAGTGCCAAATTGTTTCCTGGTTAGTGGCCACCAAATTTAGTGGCTTTAGCGAAATTTAGTCTGACCTCAAATTTTATTGGACCTCCAAATTTAGTTGGCGCTCCTGCCAACTTTAGCCAATGGGCCTAGTTTGGCCAAAACTTTAACATGCCATAACTTTCACATATGAACTTGGATTCAGGCACGGTTTTCACCATTTGAAATCTTGCAATTGATTCTTTGATTGGTCTCTAGCTTCATTTCAATCTCAAAAATTTAATTTTTGAGCTTTAACTTAGCCCTCTTTGATGACTAAGCATTTCTAGAGCCACCTGGATCACCTTTCCTCTGAAAATAAGCAAAGCCTCACTTTCACTAGATAGGTTTTCTAGGGATCCTTCACAAATCCTATAGACGAAGTGTTATTTTAGGTGTATCTATCCACATTACGTCTCCTCAACAGGTTCAGTACACCAGCTCATTGTTCAGTTCTTAACATTTCCCTTTTTTTTTATGGATTTGTGCATTCATACAATACTTAACTAATTCTTATTTCTTGTATTCAGGTCTAGTAAAGCCCTTGCCAACATTCATGGAGTCTTCCTAGACTTTAGTTTGGAAAATTCCTCAATTTAATGGCTTTCTTCACACTAGTTGGCCTTCCTCGAAGTCATTCACCTATGCTAAGATTGTAGCTACACAATTGAGTTGGAGTGTTTTCTAAGCTTATAATGACTACTAAGGTTATCCCTTTCTTGTAGAAAGTGGAGTTTCCCTTCACAAGGTAGTTGTTTTTTCCCTTCGTTCTTATATATATATATCTATAATATATAAAGATATATATATATATATATATTCTATATATATATATATATTATTATATATATATATATATATATATATATCATATATATATATATATATATTATATATATAATATATATATATTATATATATATATATATATTCTTCGTTGTTAAAATGCATTCGAGCGTTGTAACTCTAATATTCTTTTTTTTCTCTATGTAGGTGGAATATAACAATGGCAAATGGTATTATTCTCCAAGTTTTGGAAGTTAATATTATTCCAAATGAGCTTAGTAGAAGCATATGCCCAACCTACAACTAGTCATTATTTCAATTGCAAAAGGGCTTTGTCCTATTCGTTTACTAGGTCTTTGGAATATAGTTTCTTTTATGGCTATGTAAAATTTATCTGAACTAAGTGTTTTTAAAATTATCTGGACTGAGGGTTTTTCAACTTACAGGACCTCCTAGTCATAAATGGATTCATATAGATTATAGCGATTCGGTGGTTATTCTTTCATGTTAAATGAGAATGTGAATTTAATAGAGGGTCTTACTTTGTGGCCACAACCCATTTTCCTACTTAAATGTTTATAAGTTTTCAATACTAACACTTGTATTTGGGTGTAACATTTTTGCTATCTATATTGTAATATTTCTTATCTCTATGTAAATCTATGGAACTATGGTCATCTTAGACATTCTCACAACTGTAACAATTCTACATTATATGCACAATTTCCTTTTAGTCATGTTGGATAGACTTGACATATCTTTGAAATCTATGAATTGGTTTATTTTCTTTTGATGTGCAAGTAGTTGTAAAAAGCCTGGGTTAAAATTTCATGTAATAAAAGTTAATAAAGGAAAAATAATACCAAGGTCAATGGACACTTATGCCAAGTTGAATGTTGGGTAAAAATATCATAGTGGGCATCACTTGTTGTGTTTATTGCTAAGGAGAAATTGGCAAAGGAAATGGAAAAGTCTTTGAAAAGGAAAAAAGCAGTTATTGGCATTTTATTTATGAAAATAAAGGAAATTAGGAGAAAAGTGAAGTGAAAGGTCATAAGATGCATGTGAGGAGGAAATTGAAGGAAAATAATGGAAAGATGAAGAAATGAGAGGCATAAAGAGTAAAAATGCATCAGAGCATTAGTCGGTAGCATTTTATCAGTTCAGTTTGGGAATTAGTCTCAGAGAGGAGAAGAAAAGGAATCAATCAAAGGAAGGACAATGAAAGCAAAGGAAACCAAGGATTAAGCAAGGAAATGTTGGATTAAGCAGCTTCAGCAGGAATACCTGCAGGTAGCATGTTGCATCTATGATTTTCTAGTTGGTTTTGAAATGCATGGTATGTGCATGCTGGTATGTGGTTCTTTTGTTTTCATTGGCATGGATTTTTCTTGGTTTGACGGTGGATTTTAGCTCTGCCTTGACATTTCTAGATAACCTTGGTGTGATGAGACTTTTCTCAGTTTGAGTTTTGGATTTCTGAAATATTTTGGATCTAGTGATCTGGTCTTAGGAAAATTAACAAATGCCTAAGAATCCTTTGACTGGTAATGGTTGGATACACAATAAATCTTGAGGGTGGAGATGGGGGAATTTCTCGAGGTAGTGGAGAAAAATTTTTGAGGCATCCAAGCTTAGTTTGGTTTTGTAATATCAACACTATTTTAGGTGAGGTCACAATATGGTAAGGGTGGAGGTCTGTTATGCAACCAACTCACAAAATAGAAGAAACCATTTGGCGAGTGGAAACCATTTAACCCATTGTGTCCCTTTATCAGATACAAAGAAACAAATATATCCTTCCAAACAATTGTTCACTATCTCCATTTTCCCGTTAGATTAAGGATGATAAGATGAACTATGATCTAACTGAGTACCTAGATAAGAAAATAATTTTGTCCAAAAATTTCTAGTGAAAATATGATCTTTGTTGCCTACAATAATCTTTAGGTTTCCATGTAGCCTTTGAATTGTTTCTGTAAATGTAGTAGAAATTGTAATGGATTTAAATGGATGAGATAATGCACAAAAGTGTGCATACTTTATAAGTCTATCAACTATCACCATGATGAAACTCTTTCCTTCAAACTTGGGTAAACCTATGATAAAATCCATTGAAACCTCCTCCCAACGTTGACTTGGAATGGATAAATATTGTAATAGGTTTAGGGTCTTAATTGTCTCAACTTTATTTTGTTGGAAAACCAAACATTCTGCCTAAAAAAATTGAATATCACATTTAAGGCCATCCCAAAAAAAATCCTTCTTAACACTGTGGTAAGTTTCTAAAAATCATGAATGGCCTCCTAAGGGACATGTGTGCAATCCCAGAAGAATCTTTTGTTTGAGTTGGGAATTCTTACAAAGGTAAGAACTCTTTGTACCATAACGAATCATTTTTCCAACTAAATGTATCAGATGTGCTGGGATCTTTCTCTAACTTTTGACTGAGTTCCCACACTTCTTCCTCATTCTTTCATTCATCACTTACTTCGTTTATCCAATATAGTTTGATAATAGAAATGGCACAAAGCAATCCTTCCACATCCTCCTTCTTTCTCGAGAGTGCTTCTGCAACAACATTTTGATTCCATTTTTTGTAGATGATTTAGAAGTCATAACACAACATCTTTGTGACCCATTTTTTCTGCTCTTCTGAAGATAATATTTGTTCTAAAAAGTATTTAAGACTATCACGATAAGTTTATAACTTTAAGTGTGTTCCCATTAGGTAAGGTCATCATTTCTTAAGTGCATGTAGTATTGCTAACATTTGCTTCTTGTAAATATCTTTCTATAAATACTTTCCTCTAATTGGACAGCTTTCAAAAGCAATGGGTCCTTTTTCTTGCATTAAAACAACACCAATTCCATTTCTTGAGGCATCACATGCCACAATAAATGTTTTGTGAAGTGTGGCATAGCTAAGAACAATTTTGGGCACATTGCTCCTTTAAGATGTTCAAAGGCTTCTGTTGCTTCTGGAGTCCAATAAAATGCATCTTTATTCAATAATGTTGTTAGAGGCACTGTTATTCTCCCATAATTCTTAACAAACTT
This sequence comes from Pinus taeda, assembly GCA_000404065.3. NCBI lineage: Eukaryota > Viridiplantae > Streptophyta > Pinopsida > Pinales > Pinaceae > Pinus > Pinus taeda. The sequence continues at coordinate 20,906 of APFE031743903.1, read as the reverse complement.
GTGATAATACCCCGTCAACCCAAGAAATCCTCGCAGATCCTTTATGGATGTGGGGATTTTCCATTTGTTAATGGCTTTAATTTTCCTAGGGTCTACCCTTGCACTTTCATGAGAAACATTTGGATGTTTTTTCATATAATTATTTCTCCTCCAATAGCTTGAGCACTCTATCAACTTGTTGAACATGATTCTTCCAAGACCTGTTATATATTAGTATATCATCAAAAAATACTAACAAATTGTTTCTAAGGGTTTGAAAACAGAATTCATCAAACCCTGAAATGTACAAGGTGCATTGGTAAGGCCAGAAGGCATAACCAAAAATTCATAATGACCATCATGAGTTCTAAATTTTGTTTTCAGAATGTCTTTAGTCTTCATTCTGATTTGATGATATCCTGAATGAAGGTCCAACTTGTTGAAGTAAATTACTCCTTGAAATTCATCCAATAATTCATCAATGACAAGAATGGGAAATTTATCCTAAATAGTGAGCTTGTTGAGCTCCGTATAATTTGGACACATGTGCCATGACCCATCCTTCTTGTGCCCCAATACTACTAGAGCAGAGAAAGAACTTTAATAGGTTGAATTATACTAGCCTCTAGAATTTATGCAGCCATATGTTCAATTTCACACTTTTGGGCATAGGGATATATGTAAGGCCTAACATTTGGAGGAACACTTCCTAGAATGAAATGAATAGAATGATCATGACCACGAATAGGTGGGAGGCCTTTGGGAGTCTCAAATACCTTAGAATTATCACCCAAGGCATTTTTGAGATATGGAGAAATAGATGATTTCGATGTGGGAACCTCTAACGAACATAATTGTGAAATTATGCCATGTTGTTATTTCTTTAGAAGCTTTGTCATATCGTTAGAGTTGATTATATTTTCAATTTCCCTATAATACCCCTTAATTCAACTTCCAATCCTTCTTAAAAAAATTCAAGAAAAGTTCTCGAAAATTAAAACCTATTGTACCCAAAGATTGTAGCCATTGGAATCCTAGTACAACATCAGCACCACCGATTGGAATGGAAAGCATTAGACTTTTCAACACATATTCTCCCATGGATAGCTTGATATTATGGAACTTTCTAGAGAAATGTATGGTTCCTCCATTTGCAACAATCATTTGACACTCTAGTGTTGGATATAGTAAGCAATTCAATTCCTTCTCTATCTTACAATGAATTAAATTATGGCTATTGCTCTAATCAATCAACAATATTACCTTCTTTTTCTTGATATGTCCTTCTATATAGATAGTTTGAGGATTGGTAATTACGGCTAATGCATTACAAGATATGGTCAGATTCATTTCTTCTTTCTCTAGAATTTTTTCCTGTTGTGTATCCTCTTCTTTTGAACTTTCTTGTTCCTTTTCTTATTCCTCTTCACAATATATGTAAAATAATTTCTTCTCAGCACACATATGACCTTTAGTGTATTTTCTTTCACAACTGTAACAAAGCCCTTTTGCTCTTTTTTCTTCAAATTGTTGTGGTTTCAACCCTGTAGGTTGTGGAAGGCTAGGGGAAATAACACTTCCATCTTTATATTTTTGATTGGTAGGATTCCTTGTTGCCATAATTTTGCTTTCATTTTTTCTTTCCAAACTGAATACCTTCTCCAATGAATCAATGCACCAAAGGTGAACCTCATGTTGGATGTTATCCTTTAATGTCCCTATGAACACATCAATCCTACGCCTACACTCGTCTAGAATATATTTTACCCTTATATTCAATTTTTGGAAGTCCTTAATGTGCTCCACCATTGAACCCTTTTGTTTGAGATTTATCAATTGGATAAAAAAAGTGTTTTTTTTTGTATCCTCATAATGTGCTATCATTTCTTCCATAAAAATTACCCAAGTTACAATTTGTTTATGAGAGAAAATCCATTGGTACCATACAAAATGATTGAGTTCCAAATATAAAGTCACAATGTGTACCTTTTGTATGTTTTGCACATTATGAAGATCAAAATATTATTTCATTTGTAGTATCCATGTTATATGATCCTTGCCATCAAACATCCTCATAACGATCTTTAGAACATGGTGGGTCTTCAATCCAATGTTAGAGTCTAGGAAATCATGACTAACATTTATTTTGTTTTCATCGTGAGTTTCCTATGCTACCCTTTTGCCATTGGGAAGCATTTCTTGTAGAAACTTTGTCAAACCTTCCATGCCTTTCTTCAAATATTAAATTTTTACTTTGAATCATCTATCTTAGCCTCCATGCATCCATATTATCTTCCATGCCATTAATATGTCCTTCAACGCCTTTCTTTAAACCATCCATTTTAGCCTCTGCTACTTTTTGTGACAATGAAATTTGTTGGGCTTGGTCTCGTAATTTTGATATATCATGTTGCATTTGTTCCTTTTCTTCATCAGTCATGCTAAAGCTTTCAGGTTACTTACTAGGTGTTTCCATTTTCTTTCTTAGCGACATCAATTAATGATAAATATGCTTCACTGTTCCTTCGAATCACTTCAAACAAATTTTTCAAACCAAACTTATGCTGAGTTTTTAAAAATACTACACACTTTTTTTTCTCTTTGTAGGAGTTCAATATTGAATTTATTTTATATCCGTCATTTCAAATATCCAAGGTTTGAAATTTCATCCTGTTATATACCCCTTAGATCCTCTTTCCAACCACATAATTAAAATCGAGATTGGATTCTCCAAGAAGGAGTTATGTCAAATCTGCCACACTAACGTGATTATAGAATGGTTCAATAGAGTGAACTTGTACGAAGTGCCACATGTCACTATTTCAACCTTTAGACCTGAAAACAATATACAAAAAACTACAGTCCGTATTATTTCTGTAACCCATTATGAAATTTCAATCTGATGCTCGGATAAAAAGTTATAACTATTTTACCAAGGTAACCTATTTGAGATCAAATTCGGGAGCCTGCAAAAACCCTAACTTAGTCAGTTCATATCTCGAAGAATATAGTGAGAAAATATTTCAAATTCAGTCTCGAGGTTCATAACAATTGCAGCTCAAATGAGTTTTAATTTCAGCTTCAAAAGCTTTGTAGAAAACAAGTTATAGCAAAAATTCCATGATGACCTGTTTGAAGTAACGAAACCCTAGAATCCAAAGCTCTAATACCAATTGTTATGCAACTAGCACACAAAATAGAATAATGAGATATATCAACAACTTCAAAAGTAATCTCATCGAGGGGTAAACCTCCTTTACATTACAAAAATGAATAATTCTTGGATGATAGAAATGACAAGACCTCCTTTCTGTATATATGAGTCTAAGGTGTCACAATATAATCAGAGCCGACATAACAATAATAATGTAAGGGCATAATAATAACAATTGTGGGCTTTTATGGGGCATAATAATAATAATATGGGGACAACATGGGCACAAGATTAACAATAAGGGGCTACAATGACAATAATAATAAGGGAATACACTAGTATTATAAGGACCTAACAAGGTGGTTTAACCTCTAAATTCCTTTTGCTATTTATGGATTGGTTTATCTCATGAGAGCCCACATTCATGCTTGGAATATGGAACAGGCGTGATTGGCTGAATAAAATATTTGGTTCATCCAATATATGGTTGAGTGGTATGTGGAGGTCCCAAACCTTGTTAGCTTTTGTCTATGTTTAATAATAGCTAATTTTATCTTTCTTTTGATGAGTAATTGTACTTTTTTCTATGTGGATTTAATGGCTTTTCTCTCATTGTTATTTATATCGTTATATGTTTGTTATAATCATGTTTATTTGATAGTTCTTAGTCATGGATCTTTCAATATTTTTACTTGTAACTAAGTTAATAATGAATGCAAAACCTAATTGATGTTATGATATATAATGTGAGAAGGTAGTGATCCTTCTTGTTAAACCTCAGACAACTTTTCAGCTCCTTATGTTTGAACTTGCATTCATGAATTGTAGGTTGCATTTTTACCAAGTGTTTGAAGAAATGTAAGCCCTCATTGGGGAAGGTCTAGTTAATTTCTTGATCAAGTTTTTGGTAAAATAATTGTCTTCATGTCTTTTATGAGTTTTGGAAGTTTCATGGAGTTTTGGGAAGTGACTCGGTCCCGACACTAGAAAATATCCTTAAATATCACAGTCATTGGCATAAAAATGGAATAAAAAGTCTACAGTTGCACTCAGGTTAGCTAATTAGTGTGAAGGGAAGGCTATAGTCATTTGCATGTGAGCGATTAGGGATTTAGGCCAGTGAAAAATAGATTTATCTTAGGGGTTGGACTCCCAAGGGGTTGGGTTGCTCCTGGAGGTGTTGTAGCACCTCAGGGAAGTCATTAAGGTCTCAAGTTTTCAAATCCATTGCCTTAAGGTCATATAGGAGGTTGATTCTTATCATAGTGACCCTTACCTCATGTTTACCCCGAGTAAACAGGCGAAAGTGGGTAAATGTGAGAGGAGGTGTGTTACAGTAGCATTCCTTCATTTGTATTCTTTTACACACAGTTTAGATTGCAAGAATTATACTGTTAGTCCTGAAGCATGTATAACCTTATTTCTTTAGATATTCATTCTTTTTATTTTATGCTTTGGTAGTAATTTTTTTCTTTAAAAGGCAGTGGGAGTACCTAGGGTTGTTGGAAAATCCAACTTGACTACTGGCTAACCCAAGTCTCCATATAGTGCACAACATATAAACTTAGTTATGTTAATAGTTTCAATTGCTTGTACCTAAGTCTCTGTTTACATTTCCATTATCGTATTCTCCAAACATTTTCTTCAATTCTACATTTTGAGAACTTAGGGACTGATACAACACTGTCAATATAGTCTAATTAGCCCAAGAACTAACCCTATTTCTGTACTGAATTAGAATGAATTGTTAATCTTGTTGAAATACTCTACGCCCACTAAATAGTCCTTCAAATAAACAATTTTTGAACACACACATGCTACTCATTTATAACCATATGTACATAGAAGATACGCATAGTTCACTTGAAATAAATATATATTTCACAATCTTATTCCATTACTCAACAAGAAAATAAAATAGATTCATTAGTAGTTATTTGTTCCTCTCATTTGTTATTTATTTTCTGAGCCAAAATACCACAAAGAAGGCAATTCTCCTCCCAATTTGTGACGCTAGTCACAATTTCATCCCCCTTGATCTAGATTCACACAAATTAATTGGAAAAGAGCTCTGAACAGTATCTAAGACTATCTGGTCCCAACCAAACTTAGTTTGAGATCCACAGTTCGAGCACCAAGCTCCACTTGGAATTTCACTGGCTAAACCAACTTAGAAATTCCTCACAATGTCTATATCTCCAAACAAATTCACAGTGTCTTTTGATTATTTTGTTTTCTTCTCGTAGCCTTAGGTTCATTCTACCGTCTCCACATCTTTTTCCTTTCTTGGAAAAATCTCCTTTCCAAGGAGAAGTTTCGCCATGTAACCACCATCGCCATAACTGTTCAAACTACCTCTAAGTGTGAGATCTCTACGCATAGACTTTCCATATGGTTTTATGAATTAGATGCATATATTATCTTTTGATATCCACACATATGTATATATATTAAATAAATGTATTTAAATAGTTATAACTCCCATGCATGACCCACAACCAAGTAACTATTTTCTTACCAACAGTAAAAATAAAACAAAAGATATTTACAAATTTTAATAGGGGTGTTACATTCTTATTATTTATCAAATCAATATTAGATTATTAATATAATTTGAAAATGCTAAGCAACTATTTTTTAAAGAAAAAAATATTAGATTTAAAGTTTTGAAAGTATTTTTCATAAATTTAAATCTAAAAAATTCTTTCATAAATATTCATTATTTTGATGGTTTAATAAGTTATAAAAATAGCTAAGGGCTCTTAATTTAAGGAATTTGGTTGGAAAACATGTTGTAATTGGCAAATTTGTAACATTTATGATATATTTATATTTGATATAAAAATAAAAACCAATAATGTTTTGAATTTTACCTTACGCTTTTATTTTTATATACATAAAAGTTTCTATTTTGTAAAGGTTGAAAGTAAGTATAATAATTTTGTGTTTCATTACTTAATTAATTATGAGACATTTCAAAACCCGTGTAAAAGTATCACCCAATTTCATAATTTTGTACAAATTTTGTACTATATCAATATAATCTTATTATGATTATTTAGGTGATATCCCTCTCATCTGGTATAGCGGGTTGTACAGGTGGTCCAAGAATATCTGTCAAATTGAAAATAGGTGGTCTGGGAATATCAGCGAAATTGAAAATATATGAATCTTTCGTAGACTTGAGATAACTATATGATAAGATATCGTATGTGTAACATTTGTTTATTATCGTATGTGTAACGTTTATTCATTTCTGAAGTAGTCCCAAATAATGTTCCATCAGTCGCAAATATAGAATGTTCTTGTTGTTCATAAATATCATTCTTAATTCAATTAGCATTTAAATATAGTGATACCATGACATAAAATAGTGCGTAATAAAATGATTCATAATAAAAATTAAAAACATTAACCACATTAGATATGATTTACTTGAATACAATCTATTACAATTTTAAAATAACATAAAATAGTGCATAATAAAATTATTCATAATGAAAATTAAAAATATTAACCACATCAAATAAGAAAGTAATGTCTTACTTTAATATATTTTTACAATTTTAAATGAATTTTACAAAATTATGATAAATTTTTAAATAATTGAATAAATTCAAAATTATTTCCTTCGGAGGGATACATGGAGTGAGATCATTTTATTCGGAAAAATTAGAATGGAGATAGCAAGAAGAGTTGTAGACTTCAAATTTTTAAAAATTGTCAACACAATAACCTAATTCCCTCTTTTGCTCAAATTAATCATATATTATATAACAAATATAACGATAAAAGCATTTTTAAAATTAAGCAAAACTTTGGTGCGTGCAAAAATTAAAAAAGTTAGGGCTTGTTTGGACAATCTTGGACGTTTAGCATTCTCAACACATCTAAAGTTGTCCAACATTAACAAAGATCTCTGGTTTGTAGTTGATGCCAAGGCGGCTCTAAAAGCTCAAAATGAAGGCCATATCACTCAAGCTAGACAATGCAAGAAGATCTCCAATTTATTAAATAAGTCGTTGATGTATAATAATGATAAATCAAGGAATAATATTTCCACCTGGTAGAAAGAAGGCGATGGATTGAGAAAACTTAGCAACATGATATCAACTTCAAAAGGATCCAGTTTATGGAGGTCTGAATGCTCCATAGTATCGGAGGTGATTATCAGGTCCAACTCTAGCAGTAGGCCAAATTTCGTTAGAATCGAAGGGAAGGGAAACCATTTAACATATTCAAGCTATGGTTTAAAATTACCTTTAGACAACAGCTCGGACAGGTGCCCCAAAACAGTGGACTATGACAGCAATATTTCGAGTAGCGAAGAAGGAATAGAAGACTCTTAGACCAATAGCTAATACCATTGGTTCCCCAACCTATGAACTCACTAAGTATGTTGCTAAGATCCTTAGGCATCTTGTTGGAAATACTAATTCTTTCATCAAGGACTCCTTTGATTTTGTGAATCTTATAAAAAATGAGAGGGTGGACCAAGATGACATCCTAGTAAGTTTTGACATAGTATCATTATTCACCAGGATTGCCCTTGATGAGACTATTCAGGTTATAACGGATGTTACTTAACTAGAAACTGCAAGACTTGCTGATTTTTGCTTGCGGTCAACTGTTTTCACCTTCCAAGGAGGATATTATGAGCAAACATCTGGGGTAGCAATGGGATCACCCCTCTCGCCAATTGTGGCCAACGTATGCATGGAATGCTTTGAAATAAAGCCCTTGAATCATACCCCTTGAGGCCAACTTGGTGGAAACGATTCGTCGATGATACCAACGTAAAATGGACTTATGGTAAGAGAGAGTTTGACAAGTTTTTTATGAACCTTAACTCTATCTCTGCTGAAATAAAATTTACTATGGAGCTGGAGGAAAGAAGGAACATCCCATTTTTAGACGTACTTATCATTAGAAAGGAGGATGGTTCTTTAGGGCATAAAGTATTAAGGAAGTCAACTCACACAGAAAGCTACCTCCACGCCGAATCCCATCATCAACCATCGCAGAAATTTGGTGTTCTTAACACTCTGGATATTAGAGCCCTTCGAATTTCTAACTCTGAGCATCTGGACAAAGACAAGAAGCATTTAGTTTCGGTATAAGGGTATAGGCCATAAAGAAAAAGAAATTAAGAAAGTCATAGAGAGGGTTAAAAGAAGGGTGTTATCTCAGTAGCCTAAGGCTCAAGACTAACTTCAGTGTGGTAGAGTATTCCTACCTTATATTCAAGGGGTGACAAATAAGATTGCTAAAATCCTGAGAAGGAAAGACATAGTCACACAGTTCTTAGTGCATGGAACAATTAAACAAGGTATGAGGTCTATCAAAGATTATATTGATAGACATCAACTCAAGGGAGTTCATAAAATTAATTGTTCTTATGGAAGAAGTTACATTGGTGAAAGAGGACTCTCTTTGCAGAAGAGACTAAAAGAAGATGGAGATGATATTAAGAATGGAAGGTCTCATATTTTGGCCCTAGCAGAGCATTCCTCAAAAACTAAGCACCATGTTTATTTGGAAAGCACCTCAATTGTCACAAGGGAAGAACAACATCATAGGTGAAAGATTAGGGAGGCTCTTTAGATTATAAAACATCCACAAAAATCTCAACAGGGACAATGGTATCGCGATTAGTGGAAGTTGACTTCCATTAATCAGAGAAATCAAGACCACCGATACATCCCAGATATAGCACCTTAGGTAACTGTCTTCCTTTCCTCTCTTAATTTTTTTAATAAACATAGAAATTAGTATTCTTAATACTCATTATTATTATTAAGTATTATTATTAATATTAGTTCCTAATTTATCTATAAGATCTATTAACTAGCTAATATTTTAGGAAATAGGTCTATATTATATTATATTATATTATATATATATTATATATATATATATATATAATTATCTTTTTTAATTAATTAATTAATTATTTTATTTTTATAAGAACATATTTTTCTTATGGATGTCAAGCAATATTAATCTAATATTATAATTAATATTAATAACTCTCATTATTATTATTTTAATAATATTATCATTATTATCACGGTATTTATTATATTAATTAATTATAATAAATATTTATATTAATTTATTATTTATTGATTATTTACTTTATAATAATAACTAATATTTAGTTATTTATAAGATGTTATTAATCAATTAATTAACTAAACTAATTAAATATTTTATAATTAATAATGAGTATATATAATAATTATTATAATAAAGATTATTATTAAGTATTATTATTATAATTAATATTAAGATATTATTTAATTTCTAAAAGATCATTAATAACCAAATTTCTCTTTTAGAAATAATAATTAGTTTTATAATTATTATAATTAATATATTTAGTTAATTAATTATTAATTGTTATTATTCTAATAATATAAAACAGTATTAATATATTTAAATTTATAGAAAAAATAATATGTGAATTAAAAATTAATTATTATTTTCAATAAAAAATCTGTATTTTTTTAGCTTACTTTCATCTCATTTTTAAACCAAATTATCTCATAACTATTTAACTTTTTATTTAGTTTTTTTACTATTATAATTCAAAAATGTTCTCATGATGGATCCATGTTAGAATTCGAAACATTAATAAAATATGATTATTACTATAAGTACTCTGAAACTTAATTCAAAACAAAATGAACCCAAAAAATATACAAGACAGAGATATGTCTATTCAAACAATTTGAAACATTAACAAAATATGGTTATTACTGTAAGTACTCTGAAACTTAACTAAAAACAAAATTAACCCAAAAATTGTACGGGGCAGGGATATGTCTATTCAAACATGAGAGTGTAACAGATCAAAACTTTAACGATATGGGGATGTCTCTCTCCTCTCCGAACATTCGATGGCTAGGATTCAAACTCGGGATGGAAGGCCGGCCTTGTCCGAAACCTTCTGGATGTATGTATCAACCTTATTGAAACTGTAATTTGATCAAAACTATGGGATGGGTTTTAACTAGATGCAGATGTCTAAAATCCAGAATTATAAAATAAATTAATTATATTTAAAAATAAAAATAAAATAAACGACATAAATATTTAAAAATAAAAAACAGAAATAAAGTGAAGATAATTTTATATTAATGTAAATATAAAAAAAACAGAAATAAAGGATATACTTTCCTTATTCAGTTTGCATTAATGAATCTTGAGAAGGGAATTCCATTTGTGGTAGGAATAATATTATGATTAACATATTAGCTTTCTGATAATAGTTTTGAAAAGTTAAGATATATTACTTTTAATAATTTTTTATAATTTTATTATTAATATAAAGATAATTCAATTAATGTTTATAAATCTGTATTTATGATTATTAATAATTTTATTTGAGTAATTTAGTGATGTGTTACTAATTACCTTATAAATATAATTTTTTATTTAAAAATATTTCATTATATATATAAAAGGATTAATTTCTATTAAAATAAGAATTATATCTAAACTTATATTGAATAAAGTATATTTTTCTTATTTTAAGAGTGTTCTAAAGAGGTTGTATCTATTATTGGGAGTGATAATATATTTACTCAGCTTCAATTTTTAACATTGTTATTTTTATAGTCAATGTGGTTATTTAAATCATTTGGTTGAAAATATTCTTACAATTAAAAGAGTTATATAAAATAATATCATGACCCATATGCATATATGTAGTTTAAAGATTACTTCTATATAATGTAGTTTTATTTCCATCTAAATTGTGTAAGGGAAATTAATAATTTAGAAGAAAATTATAAAAAAGCTTCATATTTTAGTTAAAACGATAAAAACATATTATCTCTAAATTAAATTACAAATTAAATATATGTCATCTGAATTCCATCTAATAACAATTTCCAAATTTAAAAAATTCCATTAATAAAACAATAATTAAAAAAAATTAACATATCAATACAAATCACATTATAAATAATAACTGATAATAGAAATAGAAATAAATACATACATATTTTTTTTTTAATATCACTTTGTTTCTAAATAATTATCACTATATAATATACTTAAATATAAATAATTCATAAATAAACATTTATTATTAGTACCCATTGCTTTTTAAATATGCAACATATACTTTCCCATGTCCGAAAGATTAAGGGACAAATTGCAGCATAGCATGTGCTTATTTCACCTTTGCATGAAGATCATGAAACCCACGTTCTTGAATTAATGAAACGCATGTTCTTGAGTTAACAAAAGCTCTAGGGATATCGTGTTTTGGGATGAATTTCATGAATTATTAGAATATACCCTTTCAATAATGTTTCAAAGAAGTATGTACATCCAAAAAGTCTTAAAATAAGACATTGCTAATCGCCTCATCAAAGCCATCATCGAATCCATCAACTATATAAAGGAGAATAATGACACTATGAACTATATGAACTATAAAGTGAAGGATGATTTTAATAAGATTTTTTTTAATAAGTATATTTATTGGTGGTTTTTTATTTCAATTTAAGGTAGATGAAGATTTTTTGACATATTTTTTTTAATTAAAGGTTTAGATTTATTCTCTAGGGAATATGCTGAAAATTTTCTAACCTTTAATGATTACCAACCATTCTAGTGTATTATAGGGTTTGTTAGATTATATTGAGTTTTAATAAATTAAAAAAATATTTTCATGCTAAATAGTTCCTATACACCAATTTTCTAATAATTTGAGATTATTCCAATTATAATTAATTACTCTATAATAAAATCATCATTATTATTCATTATCATTTATAACATTTATTTATATATAAACCATTTTAATCCCATTACTCCCCTCCTCACATCCGATTTTTATTTTTATTTTTATACATGCATAACTGTAACTGTAGTTATCATTAATAAGTCCTTTGTCATGAAGTTATGTTTATTTAAAAATGGGAAGGATATGGAATTATAAGAGTAGCAACACCTACGTAATTTATTCTCATGGGAACGTTGCCTATGTTCACTCTATCTTGATTATTGTACTAATGTATTTCTGGCTGCTCTCCAAAATATGTATTCTAGAGGTAATGTCAATGTCCCCTTTCTACCTGGATGTGATTGGCTAAGTATTTCATGATGTTCATGTGAATTTACCCTGGCATCCTTGACGTAATTGATATATTATAAATGATTCTGGAGATTTAGCCTTTGGTTGGATGCGCTCCACCTAATGTATTAACCCAAATCAATGCTTAGTATGGTATTTGAATTCAAAGTATGTTATGGCGGTGATGGGTTCTCCTCTACACAACATTGGGTCTGCACCGTAGCTGGCGCGCATGTATCTGGGTATTGGTGCACCAATCTCCGGTGTGCACGTATGCCTAACTGATGTGAACACCACCTTCTCAGTTAGATTCCCTTGGCATGGACGGTGGGAAGGAAATCTATCCACATCAACGATGGATGTCATTTGGGTCAAACCGTATGTCTAATTTTCTCACATGGTCTCGGACCCATTCTCCATTTCGTCCCAAGGAGTTACCCGTTTTTCCTGTTCAGTCTGGAATGTGGTAGTTGGCTATGGTTCGAGCTACGGTAGTGTCCTCGGCCTTTACACCAACAGAATAACCTCTTATTTTCTCTAGGTATAAAAATGTCATTATTCTTTTTCTTTGCTAGGTGTATTACCTCTAATGAGGGTTATCATATTATCTTCATTTTCTACAAGAGTTCACCGCTACGAGACAGAGGTTATCAGGCACCTCTCATTTTGTGTTTTTGGAATGTAGCTTTCGAATGGTTAACTGGTCGAATTTACTGAATTCCTCCTTCATTACTAGGTAACCGATTATTTAATTTCTTCCCTCACTGTAACTATGAGTATTTACCAAAATCACTTTGTTTGCTAGTCTTTCCTAGCCATAATATGTTACCTAGGTACCTCATTCAATCGCTGCACAATTCATATCCTCTTTCTGCTATTATGACTTCCTTCTTTTTCGCTAGGGCTTATTTCGATCCACAGCTCAATGATCCCATCCATTTGGGTTTCTTATGCTCTTGTTCCCATCTCACCCTACAGGGGTGTCAGGGCATAGACTCCTTAAAGTGATTACCTCAATCTCAATTTCAGGAAGAATAGATGGAAAGTGTGCTGAGGTGTCGATAAGGGTTTTGTGTTTTCTGCGATTCTACTAGTTTACATTGTTCATGATTTTTTTTTTTGAGTTTTAGACTCCGTGTTTAGATATTTCCATGGATTACCCATCATTTGTATCAATTTGACTGACCCTAACTCTCACCCCCTTGTCTGTGACTTTGGAACGATGTGATCAAAATTAAGTGTACCTAGAAGTGTGCACCGTCTTCTGTAGCATGTCATCCATGAATAGGTAATCGTTGGTTACGCCCTTGTTTTGTTTTTCTCTTTAATTTCCAAACTAAATTTATTATGTAACATTTAAAATTTGGCTATGAGATGATAATATGGAACCCCCTTATTTTGGCAGGTGTGCATACCCTTTTTCAACAGTCCCCTTCGTGTTCAACTGAGATGATACCATCAACATTAAGAGACAGTCTCTATGGATTCCAAGTTGGTCTAGTTCCCTTGCTGAGGGGCGAATTATTTAGGTGTCTTGACGAAATTCATGATAAGTGAAGTTAGTGTACACCACTCTCAAACGCATTCCTTTCTTGCACAATTTTAGGGGTTAATTTTAAGAGGCTATCGTAATTCTGTTTCTGTTACGCTTTTTTCTCCTCTGGTTTTCCAGGCTTGTACTTATGGCGTTCCCGCATTATTATGGGAATAATCCCTATGTTATATTATTGTACAACATAATTGTTACTTGAGAAGAGAGCATTCATGTTATCTAGATTGGAAACCGTTTTTTTTTAATTATAGATTATAATTTTAACTCAAAGACTACTTATTATGATGGCCTGCTCCAGGTTTTTCGATGAACAAAGCTGCTGGGAATCACGTTGTAAACCGACCAGTATCTTACTCTTTGGAGTAACTAATAAATAGTTAGAGTAACCTAACAAATGATCTATGAAGTTTATTGTGTTTCGTTTCTAACACGAAACATATGTACCATTGTTTAATGCTATATTCAATGAATATTATTGATATTTTAAGCTTCCAGCACTTTAACGACAACATGTCTCTAGAATTTATAATACATAATCCCACTAGTTAATTTATGGTTCATCCTCGCAGTTTTCCTTAGCTATGTCCCATAAAATTCGTTTTCGACCTGTGCAATTGTCAAATAATCTCCTCTTAACATAAATTTCATAAAACGTAAATAAATTAAAGCCTTTGGATGTTGAATATTACACTTAACACTCTCGATTTATATTTAATCCCTCTCATGTTCTTTAATTAGTAACATGATTTATCAATTATAACATCTATCCCTTTCCGGTGAATTATGAATAAAACCACTAGTAAAAGCTACATATATTGTACTAATAGAAGTATGTTTTATACAACTAAGTTTCAAATAGCACGATGCATGCATTTCAATAAAACAATAGAATCTATCTCCTAGTTGATTGATATTTCAGATTACAGAATCATTGTTCAAATCCCCAAGTACTTGCATATCTACAGTAAGTTAAATTTTCTATAAAACTAAAGGTATACTATAGATAACTCTGAAATGCATCACATATAGATAACTCTGAAATGCATCACGTACCTATGATTGTTCGTAATGGAAGAATGAAATCAAGTAATTCGAAAGGAATCTCCATGAGGAGTAATTTGGAATTTCACACATTTTTCCACCCAACTTATAATTGTTTTCTCCAGTTCAACCTCGAGTTAATAATTTCATTCAAAGGTATCAACAAACTCTATTGATCACTTCAATAGGTGTTTTATACCTTTCTTTCATGATAAATTTTTTCTTTAGCAGAGTCCCACTTTTGTGGTCCTTAATGTCCACTTGTCTAGGCTTTCCTTAAAAGCTCACCCTTCTTTCTCGCAGTGCTGTATGATTATCCAAGCTTAACATATTTCCCCAGCTAAGTGATTTCATGGATTTTATCTCTTATCGATTAAGCCTTATCTAGAATCTCATCTAGAATCTTTATCATAAAATAATTATCCCAATCTCATTTAACAATGAGATTTTATTTTTCTTTCTTTCGCAAGATTCTCATATTCAAGTGTTTCACTCCCAAGTACTTCAATTCCATGTTTTTATTTATCAATATAATTATTTATTTACATAGACATTCATATGTACTTCATGGCCTTTCTGCCATTCCTACTAAAATTATTCAGTCTAAACAAAAAGACAACATTATAGTAGCAAAGGGATATTACATTCTTCCCCCATTTTTAATTCACACCATTCTTGGTGTTTATTCCCCAGATACCTCGCTCGAGAACAATTCTAGACAATTATTTTGCATCCCATCTTCCTGATCCCGTGTAGCCTATTGAGGAGGAAAATTCTTCCATTTGACTTCAACTTGAATGACAACTTGATTTCAGAGACAAATCTCTTTCCGGTCTAAGATACAAAGAGGTTTTACCAGAAAGTCTCCTTTGGGTTCCACCTATAACACTTTCTAATCAATTATGTGAGAGTTATCATGTACATATTTCTTAAGTAACAATACATGAAAAACATTATGAACCTTAATATGACTAGATAATGTTAATTGTTAAGCTATGAGTCAAATTCTATCTAGAATTTCAAATGACCCACAAAATCTTGGTGCTAACATTGTACAGGTTCCCGTTCTTGAGGTACCTTTCCTTGATTTTGCCTCAAATAAGAATAAGCCCCAATTTTAAACTTCCTGGTGTGTTCTCTTTTTGTCCACATACATTTTCTATCAATTCTATGTGGTTTTAATATTTTACTGAATCCTTTGTGCTATAAGAGAAAATCCATATTTTCTAAAGACAAAAAGGAGGTGTCTCTTGCATTTCATTCATACAACTGTCACTTCTGAGCCAAGTGTTTCCACTTCACTTTATATTGTGTGATCGCTAAACTCTGAAGCACAAATACCCCTACATTTATTTGATGCTCCTGTTGTTGCACATTTTCATACATGGTAAACATGTGCTTCATGCATCTCACCTGCACCCAACAAACATTTCGATATGCATCCAAAAAGGCTAAGTAATCTTGATATAGCACCACAACAATACCATAGATCCTTTCATACATTTATCCATAGTTATACCTAATGACGTGGTCATTATTGAATGCAACAATCAAAATCGGAATTGCCACCTTTCCTTTCATGTAGCTTTCAAAGAAGAATTAATAACTAATGGACCACTTGCATTATTTTATCTTATGCTATTATTTTGATACTATTTTATCAAATATATATCTATCATGCATTAATTAAGTGCAAGACAACATATTATCTCAAGAAATTTTGTGGTTCTTCTTTTTCCAGTTATATTTTAAGGTGGATCTAGTCAAGTCCTTTCTGATGGTTCTGCCACTTATTTCCATATCCTTCCATAAATTGATAAAAGTATGAGGACACTTAAGTTTCATTGTTTAAGTGGAAGGTGTAATTTCCCAAATCCACAACACTCCTTTTCTTTTAACTCACTCCATTGAGTTGTATAGTTTGGCCTGCACCTATAATTCTTAACAGGTTTCCCAATTCTTAACAGGTTTCCCAATTTGTTTAGTGATATCATTACAATCCACCAATTTATAATCTTCTTTATTTCAATAGACATCTAATTTATGATTTTTCTGGAAAAACCATAATATTTATCTCTAATTCCACAAAGTTTTTAAATTTCATATTGATGCCTAATAAAGAATTTTGTTCACCCTTTCCATGGTCTATTCAATTTTTCCTGGAGGCCTATTTTCATATTTGGTCTATTTTACCTTATTCATTTCTATGGAAGGTAGATGGCTTACACATATTTTTGACACTGTCTTTCAATTACATAATTGTTTTCTCTAGTTTCTTACACTCTTAAAATACCAATATTAAAACTATTCTCAACTTGATAATCTATAATTAGTCTATATACTTTATTATTGTTGTGATTACTTTATCCATTCACCAAAATATTTGGTGATATTCTATATTGTCTCACATAAATACCACTTATTTAGTAGATCCTTCACATATGTGTTTACTGGCATTGGACCTTTACCCGTCTCATGTAGAATGCACCATTGATACAAGGTTTCCCCATCTCTTAGGATTGACTAACCCATGTCCCCAAGGTCTGTTATTTTAAACCAATTTTCTTTGTTATAAATTATTTATCTTATATTCCATATATACCTTTTGAATGAAAATCACATTAATCCTTTATCAAGCATATTTCGATCCCAAACCCCTATTTAAGTTTTCCGTTATAACATCATGGACTTATTCCATTAAGTAGTGCCTCATTTTTGTACCAACAAGATAAAGATAACCAGGCTTTTCCTATTCGACTATTCATGTTTCTCTTTTTTTTACTGGTTGCATGAGCTTAAATATTTGTTGTTGGCTCAGTGGGTCCTGACCTAGATTCAGAGTTAGTTGTTCCAAATAAAACCTTACACTACTGGTCATTTCAGCATCAACCCGCATAGCGTAGACTGAAGTCTCACCCAAAGCAGTATGGGGGAAAGCTGGAACCAAGTTTCCACATCCAAAAATCAGTGTGATGTCCTTTTATGTCTTAGATCTGCCTTCGTGTAGATCTCTAAGTCCTTAGGGCTTTGCGTTGTCGTTCCTTCAAATGGCCTCTAGACATCTTCGAATGTATATGATCGACTTTTGCAGACCTTTAACATAAAGGTTATCTAGTTACGCGCATCATAGACTAGCATTAGATCGAAATCCACACAGATTCGCTTAAGTGCTTAATAAACTTAATAGAAAGTGTTATAACCTTCACGTAAATCCTTAACATGTATTGCATTCAATTAATAAGACTTATCCAGTAGATTCGTGCATCAATACATCATTAGTTCATAAAGACATTATCTCATCACAACATATATTGCAAGTATAAACAACAGAAGGAAACAGATAAAATATATGAATTTTTCCAACAATCTTCTTTATTGATCTTCAATATAATGTCACAGTCTCAAAACTTCCCTGCACACTTGGCTACAGGGGTCCACGCACTCAGCTGTGGACACTACTTTGGGCCTCTATGCACTCAGCTGTGGAGCCTTTTCCTCCTCTAAGATTTACTTCTTTGGGCTAACTCTCTAAGACTCCACTCATCGTACCCATAGACAAAAGCAACCATATCCTGTACACTCTCTAAGATACATCTATTTCTACAATCCCATGGTTCGTGGACCAAGGGTATATCCAAGAAACGACCCAATATTTTACATAAACGAGGGTAAAAACCATTTTTGACTCCTATCTACCTATGCACTTTGGATCCACAATTCGCAGAGACTTTACATGTTTTGTCAAAATTTACATAAAAACTTGGGTTTTTAACCAAAAATTGACCCAGGGGACACCATCCCAACAGGCCCCCAACACAAAGGTCATGACGCACCCTTGAGTCACTCAGCTGGCATGGTGATTTTACTGCGAACATCCATGAGCTCCACCTACACAACTTCCACCTCAGCAATGATCTATGTAGCTGCCTACTTCACTGGTTCAACGAGCTAGTCCTTCGCCGACCAAATTGATCTTCTGTTGTGTGAGCTGCAATTTGTCAGCTTCTCCTGAATGTTTGTTAAGACTTGGTAGGCTTCTTCCAACCAAGGACCCAAACTGGCCTTAAGAACTACATCTTTTTTCTGAGCTTCTTCCATTGGTGTGAGGAGCTGCTTCCCCTCCTACAACTTGGTGAGGCAATGCACTGTAGCAATTGAGCACGTCATTGCCCTAACCTCGTCATATTCCTTTTGGAGCTCGAGGATCTCTATACTCAATATCTCTAGGTTGCGGTCTTCTTGCAAGGTCTTCACCAACTCCATTGCCTATTCAAATGAAACTGTAAAGTGAATGACTGTGGCATCCACAATAGCCATCCCTTCCTTGATGGTGGCTCCACGTTATTCCCTAACCTGGGGGGAGTCGAAGGCTATGATTTGTTATATACCTAGGGGGGGTAATATGGGGTACCGAGGGAGGTACCCAAGGTAATAATGTAATAATGGGATGGGCCATAGTAATAAATAAGGTGGTTAACCCATGTCATGTAAGGGACCACAAGTAGTTAATAATAATGTAAGGGGCCCATGGTATTAGTTGATGGTATGAGGAAACCATGGTAATGATGCATGGTATTGTATGTATGAGGCCTATATAGAGGCTAGAGACTCCACATGGAGAGATATGAAGAGAAGTATTCTTGTATGAACAAGCATATGGCTTGTGGAGTATTCTCCTTCCTTAAGGAGTGAATGTATGGTGTTGCCCTACCATAAGGGTTTGATAATAAAGAAGCATTTCTATCTATTTTGATCTATCTTATTTCTTGGGTTTATTTGTATTCTCATATATTTTTGGGTTAGATCCACAACAAATGGGCCATAGTAATAAATAAGGTGGTTAACCCATGTCATGTAAGGGACCACAAGTAGTTAATAATAATGTAAGGGGCCCATGGTATTAGTTGATGGTGTGAGGAAACGATGGTAATGATGCATGGTATTGTATGTATGAGGCCTATATAGAGGCTAGAGACTCCACATGGAGGGATATGAAGAGAATAAAGCTTAGATATGGGACAACATGTGGGACATTTTGGAAGTTTCAAATGCTGTCTAATATGAAAGGTGAGGCTCAAAAATGGAAATTATTACTTGACTATGACCAGTTCAACAAAATTTCAGATGCCGAATTTGAAAAAGTCTTTTTGGACAAATGGTCTCGAGCTAGGAAAAAGGAGAATGAGACACATAAGGGGTTAATTCCTACTCGTATATCCTTATTACAGATTCATGGATTGCTTTAGAAAGAGAAGATCATTGTTTCTATCAATCCTAGTTGTAAACATAATTTTATCAGTGTTAATTTGGCAAAAAAATTGCAAGTCCTAGTAAAACAAATTGAACATACACAGGTTGATAATGAGGATGTTCAAGTGTACAAGGATTTGAATATTTCTATGGATAAATATGTGTTGCATGGTGATTTTTATTCTTCAGAGATGGATACTATGGATGTTGTTTTGGGATATCCTTGGATGGAATCCGTGGGTACTATCAATATTAATGTACAGAAGAAATTCCTGAAGCTCTGGCATAAAAAGAAGAAAATTACATTACAAGATATTTCCATTAATAAACCAGTAGAGTCTAAGGAGGCTGAAGCAGAAGATGTTCTAGGGTCTGACATATCAGATGATGAGCAGTTGATGGTTGACAGTCAGACACAAACAGAGGCTGAAGCAGAAAAGGTTACAGGTGCTGATACAACAGAGGAGGACTCAGTGGTTGAAGTCATATTGAAAAAGAAGACACCACAACAGGCAACACAACAGGGTGAAGTCAAGCAAAAGCCATCATGGGTTAAAACTTCAACATATCATCACCCACATCACCCCGCAAGATAACCATCAAGATGGAAACCAAATAGTCACATGACGGATACGAAGGAGAGACGATCCACCTACTACACAGCAACAGAGAAGAGCGGCCACAGTCAACTTCCATCTCAAGCGAGCGAGGCACCAGCGAGATCGAGGGTTCACCTTTCTCTTGGATGGCTAGATGCACGTGCATGGTATCAGTGGACTACTCTTTTGAGTAGCTCTTATTATTTGTGTTCTTCCCATGTTTCGGGGACGAAACATGCT
>APFE031743902.1:101851-162347 GCA_000404065.3 Pinus taeda | reverse complement strand
TCACTCCTCCTCTTAGCATCCTTGAAGAAGTCTTTGATGCCTACAGTTCTGCTTTTATCTTGCCCTGAGGAGCTGACCTCCCCAAGTGCTGTCCTGTCCTGCTCTTGATGCATTGAGCTAGCAGAGGCCTCAAAGCTTTGTATTTCCTCTTCTCCAAATGGATTTAGCCTTTGCCTTTTTTCTGAACCTTCTGTGAGAGGGGTCTCTCTCTCCCTTTTTCTGCTGATATCCTCCCTTAGAGGGGTTTGGAGGACCGAAGGGTCAACCCTAGAATCTTGTCTAGGAGGCGCCATGCTGGTTGTTTTTTCTTGGGTGGCTGCCTGGCCTTCTCCTTTTTGCTGTTCCTGATCCTGTTGATCAGTCTCTTGTTGATTTTGTTGTTGTTGCTCCTGCTGGCCCTCTGTTTCTTCCATTGCCTTGCCCTTTCCTTTGTCTTCCCCCTGCTTTGAAGCTTGTGCTGCCCCTTCTTGTGTTGCAAATGAGGAAGCTGGCGCTGTTGTTTGAGGACTGGGTAGGGTAGGCACCTGAGAAGGACACTCCAAGTCAGCCATTTTCAATAAATGTCTTCTAGCCCTGTCATTTAGTTCTTCTTGGGTCAGGGGCTCTATCAAGGTGTTTTTCTGCCATTTTGGCTGGTTTGCATGTCTTGTTATGAGGATCATGTTATGATGCTCATAACTGGAGAGTTTGTATTTCAATCTCCTCTTGGATATAAATCCATTGGGGTCATATGGTTTCCATAGGAAGCTTTGCGTTAGGCCTAGGCCATATAACATTTTCTCTGCCTCCTTCCACCCTTCTCTTTTGTTTAAAACCAAATGCCCGAGCTGGTTTTTAACTTTAAGCTGTGCTTTCTTGCCCCTTCCTGAAAAATGGACTAGGTCGACATAGGAAAACTGTCTGAAATACTCCAGGGCAAAGACCCTCATAGGCACAAACCTGGGCAGCCTGAATGGTCTTAGCTCACAACCATATATTCTGATCACTGTATGATGCTGATAGAAATACCAGTCCCCTATGCTGTAAGCAGTGGACAGTTGCAGTATCCTCTTCATTTCCTCAGTGAGTCTTGGAGGAGGCTGTGTCATGAGTAAAGATAGGGCTGGATGGATGAATAAGTCTATAAACTCACAGTATGTGTAGGGTGAGCTTCTATGGAAGATGGAACTCCAGTATACAACCGATCTTGGTTTTCCTACTGCATCGTTTCTTCTGATTTCAAAGGAGAATTTCTCATATTGGTGATATAGGATAAGATGATAGATATATGAGGTATATCTGAACATCCTTTCTCTGGGTAAGTGCAGGAACTGCTCATGTATTTTGTCTGAGATGAATGTGGCATAGTTGTAGCAGATAGGGGTCTTCCCAGGGGCAAACATTAACATCATAACTAATACAGTTTCCTCTATATACTCCATTGATCTATATCCCAGAACTGAGCTTACCATATGGGCCAGGTCTAGTCCAAGTTGATTTAAATATCCATCAAAGATAGGAGGATGCAGTATTGTATCTGATTTGCTAACAAACAGTTGATTAAACCTCAGGATCTCTGCCTCTGTGAGTGTTTTGGTTCCTTTGTTGATTAAGTCCAGCAGGGATAAAGGAACCATTTTCTTGTCAGTTTTGAACTGAACCATATCTCTGATGGCCTGAGGGGTGGTATAGAATACAACTTCACCCTTGGGATTTACAACAGCTCTCTGTGATGGCTCATATTGACTGGCACAAAGATAAATTAGGTCAGGGAATTGCCTGACCATAGGCATTTTAAAAGTTGGCAGGGCAGACTCCCAGATGCCTAAGATATCTGTTCCCTCTCTGTGTTTGGCCCTGAACTCATTTAACAATTGAAGATGAGGGGTGCATCCTTGCCTGGAGTCTTCTGAGATCTGATAATGTAGATCTGCCAGGTCCTGCCAGTCCATCTCTCTCTGAGGAGCATTTAGAGGAGTGACATTGAGTATTTCTGGGGTTTCCATGCTTTATATAAATAATCACTGAAATGCCGCTTGAAACTGTGAGATTGACGGAAACCAAGGTTGATTACAGTCAGGATGACAATGCTGGTCCTTTAGGAAGGGTTTTTAGCAGCAGGGAGACCTCCCTTGTCAGCTGTGGGAGTTATGCAGCAGTTCACGGTTGCGCGAACAGGGTAGGTTATTTGACAGGTTTCGCAGTGAATTGGGGGTCTCCGACACTATATTCTGATTTTAACTGGTTGAATAGGGAAAAACACAGTTGATTTATCAGTGAATTTTACGTCTTAGTAGCTTTCATGGCAGTTTTTACAGAAAACTCAAGAAAAACCAGTTGACAGGAGGACAAGGCCGAAATACCTGGTAAACAGTGGTCTGGATTGAAGAATGCAGCTGGGTTTGCGCGCTGGGTACTTTAAAATGGTTGCAGGTTGACTGCTGGCGCGGGCGTTGTAAAATTGCATGCAGAGAGCTTCAACAGTAATTCGCGAAAAATACGAAAAATAGTGAAAATTGGCGAAAATATGGCTTTTTGGCCTTTTTTGGCGCGCTTTATGGATGACGTCAGCATGACGTCATCATGGGGCCCGGGTTGGGTGACGTCATCATGACGTCACCGGGTGACGTGGCGGTCAGTAGTAGGTCCACGGGGGCGGTGAGGTGGCGGCCAGGTGGACGAATGGGGAACGAGGCGAGAGGAACTGGCGGTGACGTGCACGGCAGCGGGGCGCGAACGTGGACGGGACAGGTGTCGCAATATCGGAAGGGGCCCTGTACGTTGGACGGACTGTCAGACATCGCTCCGATGCAATAGTAGAGTGATGCGTGCCCCTGGCCTGATGTTGGCCTGACGTAAGCCTCTGACAGATATCGGAAGGTATCTGTCAGACACGTAAGGCCTTCCGATATTGATATAGGTCGTGGATCTGAGGGCGGGCGATCGGACGGTCGTCGGGCGCCCAACTTGTGCGAACGGTAGCAGTTCCTTGGTTAATGTGCGGACGTTGGGGCCGCCCGAAATGATCATCTGCCTTAGATCTGGATCCGGCGCGATCTGACGGTCATTGGGCAGGCAACCTGCACGGATAATAGGGACCAGCAGGCGGGCAATAAACAATAATTTTCCTCTGCAGACGTGGACGGCAGGACCCTCCGGGTGATGAATGTTCCTTTTGATGAATTTTTAATGGTTTTTCTCGCCGAAATATTACTATCCGCCAACATTAGAAATACAAGCCATTCAAGGGTTTTTATAAAGTTTCGGGCGCAAGCTTTTATGAAGGCGGAAACTATAGGAAAAGGGGTTTTAAACAGGTTTTATGAGATATATAGGGCAAATAACCCCCCGACCTTAGGATAAGGCGGGGGAAGGGTGATTTTCATGTGTTTTTCAAAGGTTTTGAAGGTTTTTCAAGGCAAAATGGCACTTTTGGGTAGGGAAACTGGTTTGAGGTGGAGCAAAAGGTGAGTCATGGGTTCTTGCCCTTGACCAGGTGTCAAATCAAGTCCCAGGGAGAAAATATTATGGCTATAGTGCCAGGGAGGGGATATTTATGTATTGTGGGGTTTATACACCATGGTGTTTATAATAATAGGGATAAAGGGGTATAGGGGGCTAAAATAGTAGAGTTAGCTGTTAATATGGAGGGAACATGTGAGTGAGGGCTATTTCAACCAAGTTTTCTTTTAAAATAACTTGAAATCAGGAGTAGTTCAAAATGAAAAGATTTTTGCACAAGAAATGTGGCTTCTTAAAGCTATAAGAATGTAAAACATTTGAATTTCTTTGCTCTGTGCAACTTGGGGAAAGGGTGTTAGTGATGAGTAACATACAGATGAAAACAAGGGAGTTAGTCAAGCTCCAGTGTGTTGCTCTTCCTGTAGATGTTTCAGCAACTTTGACTTTGAAAGAGACACCACTTCTGCAACCCCATCTACCTACCCAACTATTTCGCCTAGCATTTTTTGTTCCTTCTTGGAGGGTGCACTTGGACTTGCAAACCCTTTGAATGCCTTTTCTTTTCATTGGCTTTTTCTCTCATTCTCTATCTAATGCGACCCTTATTCCTTCCAAGGTCCCAGATTTAGCATTTGGGAACCTTAAGCTTCTCTACCTAGCTACTGATCTGCCAAGATTAAACAGTTTGGACAGATTTCATTCTCTATTCTACAACATGGAAATTGAAAACATGGCATGATCCAGATTAAACTGTTGGACCACCCATCAAAATTGAGTTCTTATCAAAACTGATACAGACATTGTCTTCTTAGGGAAATATGGGATCTTTGCATTTGTCAAAGCAGAGCATATTTGGATCTTTGATATCCAATCATGAAATATGAAACCTATTGGTATAGGTATCCAACAATAGCATTTTTTAGCATTTCTTTCCATGGCTCATAATCTAGATTAGCTTGATGCAAATTTTTTTTTTTGATGTACTTAGTTTCCTTGCTTGCTTGATCTCCTTGTTTGATTTTTAGGTCCTTTTGTAGAAAATATTTTCTCACATAAAGTTAGCCTACCAGCCATCAAATTCTCTCCCTGATCTATGCCCTACAGGTCAGCCAAAGTTCACCTCAAGACCTTAGTTTTCTGCATTTTTCTATAGGATTTCTTCCTCTCTCCTAGCCATCTTTTCCTCTCCTAGCAATCCTTGGTGACCCCTAGGCACCTTAGCACATCATCCCAGCCTTCAGCTACCTTTTACAACCACTCTCACACCTTCAAAACCTTCAAAACGGCTCTCAAAACCCTCTTATAGACCTCTTATAGATCCCCTGCAGCCTCCTGTAGATTTTCTTGTAGGCTTCTTCTTGAAGTCCAATTGTTGGAAAGGCCTCCAAAAGGCCATCTAAGACCTCCTAGGACCCATCCACACCATCCTACATCATCTCAAGTCCCAAAACCACCCTCCATCGCCACCTGATCGTTGTCACATTCACAATCAAATAAATTACATGCATGACAATTTCACATAAAAATACATAAAAATCCAAAAAGATGTTTTTTTCTGATTTAATTCTAGAAATAGCTTGAGTAGATGTTGTTTACTTCCTGAGTAGGTAATGGAATTCATTTCATGGTTTTTCATCTCTCTTTCTGCAAAAGTAGGATTAGTTTGTTAAGTAGGGTTTGCTAGGTTTACTTTACATTTCAGTCTTCTTTTCCTTTTTGGAAGTAGAGTAGCCTATGTAGAGTAAGCTTTCCTTTCTTTCATGACATATAGAGCTTCTTCTAGAATCCATAGAAGTTGTCTTGAGCTCCTAGTGATCTTGTACCAGCTGACCAAGTGACAGCTTGTAGTAAGAACTAGTACTTATGCATACAACACCATTGCTTCCAAGTTTGTTACGAACTACCAGGTTGATAAAAGTAAAGTAGGAAGCCCAAGAGTAG
Source organism: Pinus taeda (assembly GCA_000404065.3). Lineage (NCBI taxonomy): Eukaryota > Viridiplantae > Streptophyta > Pinopsida > Pinales > Pinaceae > Pinus > Pinus taeda. The sequence continues at coordinate 156,965 of APFE031743902.1, read as the reverse complement.
CAACATTATTGCTGCAATACTAGTGCTCACCACTTTTTGGTGTCGTTGCCGGGGAAGCGTCAGAGTATTTTGTGATTACTTCTTTCTTCTAATTTCTATCACAACATTCTACTTAGTTTATTTCAGTAAAAGTAGAGTAGTTGTTTCTTTCAGTTTCTGCATTTCCCTGCTTTCATTTTCAATTCTACAAATTTCATTTCAGCAAAAATAGAATAGTTTTTTCTTTTAGTTTCTACATTTTCTTGCTTTCCTTTTCAATTCTACAATTTCTATTTCAGCAATTTCCTTGCTTTCATTTTCAATTCTGCAATTTCCACTTCAGCAAAAGTAGATTAGTCATTTTCTTGCTTTCATCTCTGCATTTCATTTGCTTTCCTTTATAGTTTTGCAATTTCATTTTAGCAAGTTCATTTCAGTTAGTTGCAATTTGTTTGTTCGATCAATTTCAGTTTTGTAGGTACAAGCGGTGAAAACAAATCCAACCAAAAAGGTTTCCTTTCATGCCTTGTAGGAACAGAGATAATTCAGGAAAATTCTTGCTCAACACCCCCACTACATCACATAGCTAACCTTCTCTCTTCTTCAGTGGCAGTGATCAAGGAGAACCTTTAGGTGAACAACCAAAGATATTTGAAGAACCTATAGGGGAAGAAGAAGAAGAAAACATCCCTCCTAAGACAATGGCTGAGAACAGAAATGCTAGGGGGAACTGAGAAAGAATAGAGGGTACCATTCCCATCCGGGAGACCAATGGGGACACAAAAATAAAGAATATAAGTCCCTTAGCCTTACCTCACTTCCATGGTTTGACCACAGAAGATCCTGACACCTTCTTGTCTGAGTTTTTTGTCATCTGCCGAACCTATGACTATGCAGAAGATGAGCAAAAATTGAAACTATTCCCTTCTACTCTCAAGGATGAAGCATTGCACTGGTTCATGGGGTTACCTGGAAATAGCATCAAAACTTGGGCTTAGATGCATCAAGCCTTTAATAACAAATATCGAGACTACTGTATGTCAAAAGATACCAAGGAATAAATCTTTTGAATGACCATGGGAAGTGATGAATCCTTGGAAGATTATGAAGAGAGGTTCCAACTCAGTTACAAAAGGGCCAGGTGCACACTTGACCCTGAATCTCTGAAGTTGGTCCTACTCAGGTAAATCCTGGAAGACCTTCTAGACACCCTTCATTTACTGGTTGGGGAAGACATCTACCAACTACCTTATGAGGACATAAAGACTGTCTTTAGAAACCATTCTAGAGTAGCTAGAAAGAGAGGTAGGGGGAGTCAACCCATAGCCAGTACCTCCTCATCTAATTCATCCATCAAAGGTGAACTTGGAAAGATGCTGGAAGACTTCAAGAGTGAGATGTTGCAAACTCTTTCCATGCAAATGGATACCTTGCATATCAAAAGGAAACAAGAGGAAGCATAGAGGGATTTGGCCATTTTTTGTCCTAGGTGCACTAGGAGGCATCCTAGGAATGAATGCCGATTGAAATCTATAGAGGTTTGTTCAGCCTGTGAAGAAGATCATTCTATAAGCAAGTGCCCTTCCTTGCCCAGACTTAAAGCTATATACCAAGGGGCCGAAGGAGCCACTGAACCACATTATTTCATGAACCAAAGGAGACCACATGGACCCAAACCATATGAACAAGGGATGAAAGGGACATCTCAGGCATACTAAAACCCCAACCAAGTCACTTCCATACCTTCTTAGGACCCTCCTCCTCATCCTTCCTGGTCCACACCTCCTCCTTGTTCCTTTCCATCTCAATACCATGCCCAACTAGCTGCTCATTCATTCCAATCCTATGCTCATCCACAACCTTAGTGGAATGTATCTCATTAAGGGTGGAGGCCCCAATACAACTCTCCTCCTACTCTTTTGCATCCACCACTTGCTCAACCACAACCATTGCCTCCTGCTCCACCAAGGCAACCCCAAATGCCTGGCCAGCTGAACCCAAACCTGAACAATAGACAAGCTTAGCAAGTATATAGTGGGGAACCATCATGCCCAACTTATGCTGTGGAGATTCAAGAGATTAACCTGCGATCTTGGAAGGTTATCCCAAATAGTTAGCCTCCCCCTAGGGAGGTTGAGGAAGATAAAGAGGAAAGTGAGCCTAAAGTAATTCCACCCTTTCTTGATAGACTATCCAGGACAACATACGCCAACCCAAAAGAAAATGAACTTTTGGGAGAATTGAAACAGTTATGTGTGAAGATATCACTTCTCCAAGCCATAAAAGATGTGTCTATATACAATCGATTGATCAAAGAGAAGTGCTTTAGGCATCCAGGCAGGCACAAGAGAGATGCCCCAACCATTAATGTCATAGGACAACTGTCCGACTTGATGTTGGGGTAGGTAATTTGTCCAAAATATCTGGACCCTAGAAGCCTAGTAGTTGATGTCCACATCAATGGCACCATGATCCCACACAGCTTCATTGATCTGGGAGCTGTCATTAATGTGATGACAAAGGATACCATGCTCAAAATCAACCTCTAGGGCTCCTTAAGGAAGACCACGATAGTACTGCAGCTAGTAGACCGCTCCACCATGACCCCTGAGGGGATTGTGGAAGATGTGATGGTCTGCATTGATTCTTGGGAGTACCCTACTGATTTCTTGGTTCTCTAGCTAAAGGCAAAGCTCACTAGGTATCCTCTCATCCTGGGAAGACCCTGGTTGGCTACTGTTGATGCCTATATCAGCTGTCGGGCTGGGAACATGACCATCAAGAATGGGCACATGTCCAAACAGTTAGTCCTATACCCTCCAGCCCAACCGTTGCTAGAACATGATCTACCTCTCTGGTTGGAGGAGGAGGATGAGGATGAACTCTATTTTGCACCACTTTGTGCATTAGAAACTGTCGTGGGGGGGAAACCGCAAGATGAGAATGATTTCATTGAAAATTTAATTCAAAATCCACCCCCCAGTACCTTGCCATTAGAGGATATGGTGAAAGAAACCCAAAACAATCCTGTAACTGATCTCTGTCTGGTTGACCTGACCTTTCTCCATGTTAAGAATATAGAGTTCGGCCCAGAAAGAACCTTCAAAATCAATCCATCCCTATCCACTTCCTAGGAGAAGGAGTTGTGAAGCTTATTGAGAAGAAATTTATATGCCTTCACTTGGAGTTATAAGGAGATGAAGGGAGTGCACCCTTCAGTATGTACTCATCATATATACATTAAGAAAGATTGCAAACTAGTTAGGCAGCCTCAAAGGAGGATGAATCCAGCCCTCAAAGATTGTAAGTATTGTGCCTCATGAACCATTCAAGTAGAGATCCCTTCACTCTTTTTGAATTTAAGTGTAAGGGGTTTACGTAATGCATTATATTAGATATCATTTTGGGATTCAATTGCGTTAAGTAAGTCATCCACGTATGACCATTTCCATGAGAGGTAGTCGTAATTGACCAATTTCTCATGATTTGAATAGTTCATTTAGCACTCATTGTATCGCGTGATGCTCACAACGGTGAAGAAGTATAATTGAAACTAGTGAAATAAATCACATAGCGTTAATCATCACTTTCGGGGCTTGCACCCAGTAACTAGGACTTCATAGGAGGTCATCCATCCCATATTGCCTTTGGCTCAAGCACGCTTAACTGTGGAGTTTTCCACACAATCAAGCCCACTTATCTTGCTACCCCATTAATAAAACCTTAGCAAGTATTGTGCCTCATGAACCGTTCAAGTAGAGATCCCTTCACTCTTTTTGAATTGAAGTATAGGGGGTTTACACAATGCATTATAGTGGATATAATTTTGGTATTCAACTGTGTTAAGTAATTCATTAACGTGTGACCATTTCCATGAGAGGTTGTTGTAATTGACTAATTTATCATGATTTGAATAGTTTACTTAGCACTCATTGCATTGGGTGATGCTCACAGGGGTGAAGAAGTTGGATTGAAACTAGTGAAATGAATCACATAGCATCAGTTATCACTTCTAGTGCTTGCACTTGGTAACTAGGACTTCCTGGGAGGTCACCCTTCCCAGATCGCCTCTGGCTCAAGTGCACTTAATTGTGGAGTTTTCCCCACAATCAAGCCCACTTAGCTTGTTAACCCATTTGCAAAACCTTAGCAAGTATTGTGCCTCATGAACCATTCATGTAGGGATCCCTTCACTCTTTTTGAACTTACATATAGGGGGTTTACGTAGTCCATTATATTATAGATCATTTTAGGATTCAAATACGTTAAGCAAGTTATTCACGTATGACCATTTCCATGAGAGGGAGTCATAATTGACTAAATTCACATGATTTGAATAATTCAATTAGAACTCATTGCATTGGGTGATGCTCACATGGGTGAAGAAGTGGGATTGAAGCTAGTGAAATGAATCGCATAGTGTCAATCATCACTTTCGGGGCTTGCACCTGGTAACCAAGACGTCCCAGGAGGTCACCCATCCTAGATCGCCTATAGGTCAAGTGCATTTAACTGTGGAGTTTTCCCCACAATCAAGGCCACTTAGCTTGCTATCCCATTTGCAAAACCTTAGCAAGCATTTTTCCTCATGAAGCATCCAAGTAGAGATCCCCTCACTATTTTTGAATTTAAGTATAGGGGTATTATGCAGTGCCTTATATTAGATATCATTTTGGGATTCAACTGCGTCAAGTAAGTCATTCAAGTATTACCATTTCCATGAGAGGTAGTCGTAACTGAAAAATTTCTCATGATTTGAATAGTTCACTTAGCACTCATTGCATCGGTTGATGCTCACAAGGGTGAAGAATTGTAATTGAAACTAGTGAAATGAATCATGTAGCATCAATCATCAAGTCCAGGGCTTGCATGCAGTAACCAAGACTTCTTAGGAGGTCACCCATCCTAGATCACATATGGCTCAAGAGCGCTTAACTGTGGAGATTTCCCCACATTCAAGCCCACTTAGCTTGCTACGCTATTTGCAAAACCTTAGCAAGTATTGTGCCTCATGAACCATTCAAGCAGAGATCCCTTATCTCTTTTTGAATTTAAGTACAGGGGGTTTACGCAGTCATTATATTAGATATCATTTTGGGATTCAACTACATTAAGTAAGTCATTCATGTGACCATTTCCATGAGAGGTAGTCATAACTCACTAATTTCTCATGATTTGAATATTTCACTTAGCACTCATTCCATCACATGATGCTCACAGGGGTGAAGAAGTGGGATTGAAAGTAGAGAAATAATTCACATAATGGCAATCATCACTTTTGGGGCTTGCACTAAGTAACTAGGACTTCCCATGAGGTCACCCATCCCAGATTGCGTCTAGCTCAAGCATGTTTAACTGTGGAGATTTCCCCACAATTAAGCCCACTTAGCTTGCTACCCCATTTGCAAAACCTTAGCAAGTATTCCTCCTCATCAACCATTCAAGTAGGGACCCCTTCACTCTTTCTTAATTTAAGTATAGGGGGTTTACGGAGTGCATTATACTAGATATCATTTTGGGATTCAACTGCGTTAAGTAAGTCATTCATGTATGGCCATTTCTATGAGAGGTAGTCATAACAGAATAATTTCTCATGATTTGAATATTTCACTTAGCACTCATTGCATTGGGTGATGCTCACAGGGGTGAAGAAGTGGGATTGAAACTAGTGAAATGATTCATAGCGGCAATCATCACTTTTGGGGCTTGCATCTGGTAACTAGGACTTCTAGGGAGGTAACCCATCCCAGATCACCTCTCACTGAAGCACGCTTAACTGTGAAGTTTTCCTCATAATCGAGCCCACTTAGCCTGCTACCCCATTTGCAAAACCTTAGCAAGTATTGTGCCTCATGAACCATTCAAGTAGATATCCTTTCACTCTTTGTGAATTTATGTATAGGGGGTTTATGCAGTGCATTATATCAGACATCATATTGGATTTAGCTGAGTTAAGTAAGTTATTCACGTATGACCATTTCCATGAGAGGTAGTCATAACTGAATAATTTCTCATGATTTGAATAACTCACTTAGTACTCATTGCATCGGGTGATGCTCACAGGGGTGAAGAAGTGGGATTCAAACTAGTGAAATGAATCACATAGCATCAATCATCACTTCTGGGGCTTGCAACCAGTAACCAAGACTTCCCGAGAGATCACCCATTCCACATCGTGTCTGGCTCAAGCACGCTTCACTCTGGAGTTTTCCCCACAATCAAGCCCACTTAGCTTGCTACCCCATTTGCAAAATCTTGGCAAGAATTGTGCCTCATGAACCATTCAAGTAGATATCCCTTCACGCATTTTGAATTTAAGTATAGGAGGTTTATGTAGTGCATTATGTTAGATATCATTTTGGGATTCAACTGCATTAAGCAAGTCATTAACGTATGACAATTTCCATGAGAGGTAGTGGTAACTCACTAATTTCTCCTGATTTGAATAGTTCACTTAGCACTCATTGCATTGGGTGATGCTCATAGGGGTGAAGAAGTGGGATTGAAACTAGTGAAATGAATCACATAGCGTCATCATCACTTCTAGGGCTTGTACCTGGTAACTTGGACTTCTTGGGAGGGAACCCATCCTAGATCACCTCTGGCTCAAGCACGTTTAGCTGTGGAGCTTTTCCCACAATCAAGCCCACTTAGCTTGCTACCCCATTTGCAAAACCTTAGCAAGTATTATGCCTCATGAACCATTCAAGTAGAGATCCCCTCACTCTTTTTGAATTTAGTTATAGGGGGTTTATGCAGTGCATTATATTAGATATCATTTTGGGATTCAACTACATTAGGTAATTCATTCACGTATGACCATTTCCATGAGAGGTAGTCGTAACTAACTAATTTCTCATGTTTTGAAGAGTTCACTTAGCACTCATTGCATCGGGTGATGTTCACAAGGCTGGATATGTGGGATTGCAACTAGTGAAGTGAATCACATAGCATCAATAATCACTTTTGGGACCTGCACCCATTAACTAGGACTTCCCTGAAGGCCATCCATCCCAGATCGCCTATAGCTCAAGCGTGCTTCACTATGGAGTTTTCCCCATAATCAAGCCCACTTAGCTTGCTACCCCATTTGCAAAACCTTAGCAAGTATTGTGCATCATGAGCCATTCAAGTAGAGATCCCTTCACTCTTTTTGAATTGAAGTATAGGGGGTTTACGCAGTGCATTATATTAGATATCATTTTGGGATTCAAGTGCATTAAGTAGGTCATTAACATATGAAAATTTCCATGAGAGGTAGTCGTAACTGACTAATTTCTCATGATTTGAATAGTTCACTTATCACTCATTAATTCCTCATGATTTGAATAGTTCACTTAGCACTCATTACATTGGGTGATGCTCACAGGGGTGAAGAAATGGGATTGAAACTACTGAAATGAATCACATAGCATCGATCACCAAATCCTTGGCTTGCACCTGGTAACCAGGACATCCTAGGAGGTCACCCATCTTAGATCGCCTCTGGCTCAAGCACACCTAACTATGGAGTTTTTGCGACAGTCAAACCCACTTAACTTTCTACCCCATTTGAAAAACCTTAGCAAGCATTGTTCCTCATGAACCATTCAAGTAGGGAACCTGTAACTCTTTTTGAATTTAAGTATATGGGGGTTTATGGAGTGCATTATATTAGATGTCATTTTGGTATTCAACTGCGTTAAATAATCCATTCGCATATGACAATTTCCATGGGAAGTAGTCATAACTAACTAATTTCTCATGATTTGAATAGTTCACTTAGCACTCATTGCATCGGGTGATTCTAACAAGGGTGAAGAAGTGGGATTGGAACTAGTGAAGTGAATCACATAGCGTCAATCATTACTTCTGTGGCTTGCACCCAGTAACTAGGACTTCCCAGAAGGTCACCCATCCCATATCAGCTCTCGCTCAAGCATGCTTAACTCTGAAGTTTTCCCCACAATCAAGCCTACTTAGCTTGCTACCCCATTTGCAAAACCTTAGCAAGTATTATGCGTCATAAACCATTCAAGTAGGGATCCCTTCACTCTTTTTGAATGTAAGTATAGGTGGTTTCTGGAGTGCATTATATTAGATATCATTTTGGGATTCAACTGCATTAAGTAAGTCATTCACGTATGACCATTTCAATGAGAGGTATTCTTAATTGACTAATTTCTCATGATTTGAATAGTTCACTTAGCAATCATTGCATTGCGTGATGGTCACAGGAGTGAAGAATTGGGATTGAAACTAGTGAAATGAATCAAATAACATCAATCATCACTTCTAGGGCTTGCACCCTATAACTAGGGCTTCACGGGAGGTCACCCATCCCAGATTGCCTCTAGCTCAAGCGCGCTTTACTGTGGAGTTTTCGCCACATTCAAGGCCACCTAGCTTGTTAACCCATTTGCAAACCTTAGCAAGTATTGTGCTTGATGAACCGTTCAAGTAGAGATCCCTTCACTCATTTTGAATTTAAGTATAGGTGGTTTATGTAGTGCATGATATTAGATATCATTTTGGGATTCAACTACATAAAGTAAGTCATTCACTTATGACCATTTCCATGAGAGGTAGTCGTAACTGACTAATTTCTCATGATTTTAATAGTTTACTTAGCACTCATAGCATCGTGTGACACTCACAGTGGTGAAGAAGTGGGATTTAAACTAGTGAAATGAATCATAAGCATTAATCATCACTTCCGGGGCTTGCACGCGGTAACCAGGACTTCCCGGGATTTTTCCCCACAATGAAGCCCACTTAGCATGCTATCCCATTTGCAAAACCTTAGAAAGTACTGTGTGTCATGAACCAATCAAGTAGATATCCCTTCACTCTTTTGAATTTAACTAGAGGGGTTTTATGCAATGCATTATATTAGATATCATTTTGGGATTCAACTGCATTAAGTAAGTCATTCTCGTATGACCATTTCTATGAGAGGTAGTCATAACTAACTAATTTCACATGATTTGAATAGTTTAGTTAGCACTCATTGTATTAGGTGATGCTCACAGGGGAAATGGGATTGAAACTAGTGAAATGAGTCACATAGCATCAATCATCACTTCCATGGTTTGCACCCGGTAACCAGGAGTTCCTGGGAGGTCACCCATCCCAAATCGGCTCTGGATCTAGCGAGTTTAAATGTGGATTTTCCCCCACAATCAATCACACTTAGCTTGCTACCCCATTTGCAAAACCTTATCAAGTATTGTGCCTCATCAACCATTCAAGTAGAGATCCCTTCACCCTTTTTGAATGTAAGTATAGGGGTTTCCGCAGTGCATTATATTAGATATCATTTTTGGATTCAAATGCGTTAATTAAGTCATTCACATATGACCATTTCCATGAGAGGTAGTCATAATTGTCTAATTTCTCAAGATTTGAATTGTTCTCTTAGCACTCATTTCATCGGGTGATGCTTATAGGGATGAAGAAGTGGGATTGAAACTAGTGAAATGAATCACATAGCATCAATCATCACTTATGGGGCTTGCACCTAGTAACCAGGACTTCCTGAGAGGTCACTATGCCAGATTGCCTTTGGCTCAAGCGCGCTTAACTGTGGAGATTTCCCCACAATCAAGCCCACTTAGCTTGGTACCCGATTTTCAAAACCTTAGCAAGTATTGTGCCCCATGAACCATTCAAGTAGGGATCCCTTCACTCTTTTTGAATTTAAGTATAGGGAGTTTATGCAATGCATTATATTAGATATCATTTTTAGATTCAACTGCATTAAGTAAGTCATTCATGTATGACCATTCCCATGAGAGGTAGTTGTAACTGACTAATTTCTCGTGGTTTGAATAGTTCACTTAGCTCTCATTGCATTGGGTGTTGCTCACAAGGGTGAAGAAGTAAGATTGAAACTAGTGAAATGAATCACATAGAGTCAATCATCACTTCTGGGGCTTACACCCGGTAACTAGGACTTCCAGGGAGGTCATTAATCCCACATCACCTCTGGCTCAAGCGCGCTTAACTGTGGAGTTTTCCACATAATGAAGCCCACTTAGCTTTCTACCCCATTTGAAATACCTTAACAAGTATTGTGCCTCATGAACCATTCAAGTAGAGATCCCTTCACTCTTTTTGAATTTAAGTATGGGGGGTTTACACGGTGCATTATATTAGATATCTTTTTGGGTTGCAACTGCGTTAAGTAAGTCATTCATGTATGACGATTTCCATGAGAGGTAGTCGTAAATGACTAATTTCTCATGATTTGAATATTTCACTTAGCACTCATTGCATTGGGTGATGCTCACAGGGGTGAAGAAGTCAGATTGAAACTAGTGAAATGAATCACATAGCACCAATCATCACTTACGAGGCTTTCACCCAGTAACCAGGACATTCCGGGAGGTCACCCATTCTAGATCACCTCTGGCTCAGGCATGCTTACATGCGGATTTTTCCCCAAAATGAAGCCCACTTACCTTGCTATCCCATTTGCAAAACCTTAACAAGTATTGTGCCTCATGAAACATTCAATTAGAGACGCCTTCACATTTTTTGAATGTAAGTATAGGGGGTTTCCACAATGTATTATATTAGATATCATTTTTTGATTCAACTGTGTTAAGTAAGTCATTGATGTATGACCATTTCCATGGGAGGTAGTCATAATTGACTAATTTCTCATGACTTGAATAGTTCACTTAGCACTCACTACATCGGGTGATGCTCACAGGGGTGAAGAATTGGGATTGAAACTAGTGAAATGAATCACATAGCGTCAATCATCACTTCTAGATATTACACCTAGTAACTAGGACTTGTCGGTAGGTCACCCTTCCCAGATCGCCTCTGGCTCAAGCACGCTTAATTATGGAATTTTCCCCACATTCAAGCCCACTTAGCTTGCTACACCATTTGCAAAACATTAGCAAAATATTGTGCCTCACGAATCATTCAAGTAGAGATCCCTTTACTCTTTTTTAATTTGAGTATAAGGGGTTTACACAGCGTATTATATTAGATATCATTTTGGGATTCAACAATGTTAAGTAAGTCATTCACGTATGACCATTTCCATGAGAGGTAGTCGTAACTGACTAATATCTGATGATTTGAATAGTTCACTTATCACTCCTAGCATCGGGTGATGCTCATAGGGGTGAAGAAGTGGGATTGAAACTAGTGAATTGAATCACATAACGTCAATCATCACTTCTGGCGATTGCACCAGGTAACCAGGACTTCCCTAGAGGTCACCCTTCCCAGATAGCCTCTGGCTCAAGTGCACTTACCGGTGGAGTTTTCCCCACAATGAAGCCCACTTAGCCTGCTACTCCATTTGCAAAACCTTAGCAAGTATTGTGCCTCATGAACCATTCAAGTAGAGATCCCTTCACTCTTTTTGAATTTAAGTATAGGGGGTTTACGCAGTGCATTATATTGGATATCATTTTGGGATTCAACTGCATTAAGTAAGTCATTCACGTATGACCATTTCCATGAGAAGTAGTCGTAACTGACTAATTTCTCATGATATGAATAGTTCACTTAGTGCTCATTACATCGAGCGATGCTCACAGGGGTGAATATGTGGGATTGAAACTAGTGAAATGAATCACATGGAGTCAATGATCACTTATGGGGCTTGCACCCGGTAACCAAGACATCCCAAGAGGTCACTCATTCCAAATCACCTCTACCTCATGCGCACTTACCTGTGGAGTTTTCCCCACAATGAAGCCCACAAAGCTTGCTACCCCATTTGAAAAACCTTAGTAAGTATTGTGCCTCATGAACCATTCAAGAAGATATCCCTTCACACTTTTTGAATGTAAGCATAGGGGGTTTCCGTAGTGCAATATATTAGATATCATTTTGGGATTCAACTATGTTAAGTAAGTCATTCAAGTATGAACATTTCCATGAGAGGTAGTTGTAATTGACTAATTTCTCATGATTTGAATAGTTCACTTAGCACTCATTACATTGGGTGACGCTCATTGGGGTGAATAAGTTGGATTGAAACTAGTGGAATGAATCACATAGCGTCAATTATCACTTATGTGACTTGCAACAAATAACCAAAACATCCCAGGAGGTCACCCATCCCAGATCGCCTCTAGCTCAAGCGATCTTAACTATGGATTTTTCCCCACATTTAAGCTGACTTAGTTTGCTACACCATTTTCAAAACCTTAGCAAGTATTGTGCCTCATGAACCATTGAAGTAGAGATCCTTTCACTCTTTCTAAATTTGAGTATAGGAGCTTTACGTAGTGCATTGTAGTAGATATCGTTTTGGGATTCAACTGCATTAAGTAATTCATTCACGTATGACCATTTCCGTGAAAGGTAGTCATAACTAACCAATTTCTCATGATTTGAATAGTTCAGTTAGCACTCATAGCATTGGGCACAGGGGTGAAGAAGTGGGGTCAAAACTAGTGAAATGAATCACATAACGTCAATCATCACTTTCGGGGTTTGCACTCGGTAACTAGGACTTCCCGGGAGGTCACCCATCCTAGATCGCCTCTAGCTCAAGCGTGCTTAAATGAGGAGTTTTCTCCACAATGAAGCCCACCTAGCTTGCTACCCCATTTTCAAAACCTTAGCAAGTATTGTGCCTCATGAACCATTCAATTAGAGATCCCTTTTTGAATTTAAGTATAGGGGGTTTACGCAGTGCACTATGTTAGATATCATTTTGGGATTCAAGTGCGTTGAGTAAGTCATTCACATATGACCATTTCCCTGAGAGGTATTCGTAACTGACTAATTTATGATGATTTGAATAGTTCACTTAGCAATCATTGCATCGGGGGAAGCTCACAGGGGTGAAGAAGTGGAATTGAAACTAGTGAAATGAATCGCATAGCATCAATCATCACTTCCAGGGCTTGCACCCAATCACCCATCCTAGATCGCCTCTGGCTTAAACGTGTTTAACTTTGGAGTTTTGTCCACAATCGAACCCACTTAGCTTGCTACCACATTTGCAAAACCTTAGGATGTATTGTGCTTCATGAACCATTCAAGTAGAGATCCCTTCACTCTTTTTGAATTTAAGTATAGGGATTTTACATAGTGTATTATATTAGATTTCATTTTGGGATTCAACTGCGTTAAGTAAGTCATTCATGTATGACCATTTCCATGAGAGGTAGTCGTAACTGACTAATTTCTCATGATTTTAATAGTTCACTTAGCACTCATTGCATCGGGTGATGCTCACAGGGGTGAAGAAGTGGGATTGAAACTAGTGAAATGAATCACATAGCGTCAATCATCACTTCCAGCACTTGCACCCAGTAACCAAGACTTCTTGGGGGGTCACCTATCCAAGATCACCTCTGGCTCAAGCACGCTTATCTGTGGAGTTTTCCCCACAATGAAGCCCACTTAGCTTGCTACCCCATTTGAAAAACCGTAAAAAGTTTTTTGCCTCATTAACCATTCAAGTAGAGATCCCTTCACTCTTTTTGAATGTAAGTATAGGGGGTTTCCACAATGCATTATATTAGATATCATTTTGGGATTCAACTGCGTTAAGTAGGTCATTCTTGTGTGACCATTTCCATGAGAGGTAGTCATAATTGACTAATTTATCATGATTTGAATAGTTCACTTAGCACTCATTGCATCTATTGATGCTCATAGGGGTGAAAAAGTGGGATGAAACTAGTGAAATGAATCACGTAGCATCAATCATCACTTCCAGGGTTGCACTCGTTAACCAGGACTTCTTGGGAGGTCATCCATCCCAGATCACGTCTAGCTCAAGCATGATTAACTGTGGCGACTTCCCCACAATCAAGCCCACTTAGCTTGGTACCCCATTTGCAAAACATTACGAAGTATTGTGCCTCATGAACCATTCAAGTAGAGATCCCTTCACTCTTTTTAAATTTAAGTACAGGGGGTTTATGCAGTGCATTATATTAGATATTATTTTCGTATTCAACTACGTTAAGTAAGTCATCCACGTATGACCATTTCCATGGGAGGTAGCTGTAACTGACTAATTTCTCATCATTTGAATAGTTCACTTAGCTCTCATTGCATCTGGTGTTTCTCACAAGGGTGAAGAGGTGGGATTGAAACTAGTGAAATGAATCACATATAATCAATCATCACTTCCAGGGCTTGCACTCGGTAACTAGGACTTCCCATGAGGTCATCCATCCTAGGTATTCTCTGGCTCAAGCGCGCTTAACTATGGATTTTTCCCCACAATGAAGCCCACTTAGCTTGCTACCCCATTTTCAAAGCCTTAGCAAGTATTGTGCGTCATGAACCTTTCAAGTAGACATCCCTTCACTCTTTTTGAATTTAAGTATAGGGGGTTTACGTAGTGCATTATATTAGATATCATTTTGGGATTCAATTGTGTTACGTAAGTCATTCACGTATGACCATGTCCATGACAAGTAGTCATAACTGACTAATTTCTCATGATTTGAATAGCTCACTTAACCCTCATTGCATCCGGAGATGCTCACAGGGGTGAAAAAGTGGGATTGAAGCTAGTGAAATGAATCACATAGCATCAATCATGACTTACAAGGCTTTCACCTGGTAACCAGGACATCCTGGGAGGTCACCCATCTCAGGTCGCCTCTAGCTCATGTACGTTTACCTGCGGAGTTTTCCCCACAATGAAGCCCACTTAGCTTGCTACCCCATTTGCAAAACCTTAGCAAGTACTGTGTTTCATGAACCATTAAATTAGAGATCCCTTCACACTTTTTGAATGTAAGTATAGGGGGTTTGCATAGTTCATTATATTAGATATCATTTTTGGATTCAACTGTGTTAAATAATTCATTCATGTATGACCATTTCCATGAGAGGTAGTCGTAATTGACTAATTTCTCATGATTTGAATAGTTCACTTAACACTCATTGCATCATGTGATGCTCACAGGGATGAAGAAGTGGGATTGAATCTAGTTAAATGAATCACATAGCATCAATCATCACTTCTCGGGCTTACACCTAGTAACTAGGACTTCCTGGGAGGTCATGCATCCCAGATGGCCTCTAGCTCAAGCCTGCTTAACTGTGGATTTTTCCCCACATTCAAGCCCAGTTAGCTTGCTACACCATTTGTAAAACCTTAGCAAGTATTGTGACTCATGAACCATTCAAGTAGAGATCCCTTCACTCTTTTTGAATTTCAATATAGGGTGTTTACACAGTGCATTATATTAGATATCATTTTGGGATTCAACTGCATTAAGTAAGTCATTCATGTATGACCATTTCCATGAGAGGTAGTCGTAACTAACTAATTTCTCATGATTTGAATAGTTAAATTAGCACTCATAGCATAGGGTGATGCTCATAGGGGTGAAGAAGTGGGATTGAAACTAGTGAAATGAATCACATAGCATCAATCATCACTTCCAGGGCTTGCACCCAGTAACGAGGACTTACCGGAAGGTCACCCATCCGAGGTTGTCTCTGGTTCAAGCGCGCTTACCAGTGGAGTTTTACCCACAATGAAGCCCACTTAGCTTGCTACCCCATTTGCAAACCTTAGCAACCTTTTTATGTCATTAACCATTCAATTAGATATCCCTTCCCTCTTTTTGAATTTAAGTATAGGGGGTTTACGCAGTGCATTATATTAGATATCATTTTGGTATTCAACTGCGTTAAGTAAGTCATTCATGTATGACCATTTCCATGAGAGGTATTCATAACTGACTCATTTATCATGATTTTAATAGTTCACTTAGCACTCATTGCATTGGGTGATGCTCACAGGGGTGAAGAAATGGGATTGAAACTAGTGAAATGAATCACATAGCATCAATCATCACTTTCGAGGCTTGCACCGGGTAACCAAGACTTCCCAGGAGGTCACCCATCCCAGATCACCTCTGTCTCAAGCGGGTTTAACTGTGGATTTTTCCCCACAATCAAGCCCACTTAACTTGTTTCCACATTTGTAAAACCTTAACAAGTATTCTACCTCATGAACCATTCAAGTAGGGATACCTTCACTCTTTTTGAATTTAAGTCTAGGGGGTTTACGGAATGCATTATATTAGATATCATTTTCGGATTTAATTGTGTTAAGTAAGTCATTCACATAGGACCATTTTCATGAGAGGTAGTTGTAACTGACTAATTTCTCATTATTTGAATATTTCAGTTAGCTGTCAATGCATTGTGTGATGCTCAAAAGAGTGAAGAAGTGGGATTGAAACTAGTGAAATGAATCACATAGCATCAATCATCACTTCCAGGGCTTGTACCCACTAACTAGCACTTCCCAGGAGGTCATCCAACCCAGATCACCTCTGGATCAAGCATGCTTAACTGTGGAGTTTTCCCCACAATGATGCCCACTTAGCTTCGTACCCCATTTGCAAAACCTTAGCAAGTATTGTGCCTCATGAACCATTCAAGTATAGAACCCTTCACTCTTTTTGAATTTAAGTATAGGGGTTTACGCAGTGCATTATATTAGATATCATTTTGGGATTCAACTACGTTAAGTAAGTCATTCACGTATGACCATTTCTATGAGAGGTAGTCGTAACTGCTTAATTTCTCATGATTTGAATAGTTCACTTAGCACTCTTTGCATCGGGTGATGCTCACATGGGTGAAGAAGTGGTATTGAAAATAGTGAAATGAATCACATAGTGTCATTCATCACTTATGGGGCTTGCACCCAGTAACCAGGACATCCCAGGAGGTCACCCATCCCAGATCACCTCTGGCTCATGTGCATTTACCTCTACATTTTCCCCACAATGAAGCCCACTTAGCTTGCTACCCAATTTGCAAAAGCTTAGCACCTATTTTGCCTCATGAACAATTCAGGTAGAGATCCCTTCACACTTTTTTAATGTAAGTATAGGGGGTTTTGCAGTGCATTATATTAGATATCATTTTGGGATTCAACTGCGTTAAGTAATTCATTCACGTATGACCATTTCCATGAGAGGTAGTCATAATTTACTAATTTATCATGGTTTGAATAGTTCACTTAGCACTCATTGCATTGGGTGATGCTCACATGGGTGAAGAAGTGGGATTGAAACTAGTGAAATGAATCACATAGCATTAATCATCATTTTTGTGGCTTGCACCCAGTAACCAGGACTTCCATGGAGGTCACCCATGTCGGATCGCCTTTGGCTCAATCGTGCTTAACTATGGAATTTTCCCCACATTCAAGCCCACTTAGATTTCTACACCATTTGTAAAACCTTAGCAAGTATTGTGCCTCTTGAACCATTCAAGTAGAGATCCCTTCACTCTTTTTGAATTTGATTATAGGGGGTTTACATAGTGCATTATATTGGATATCATTTTCAGATTCAACTATGGTAAGTAAGTCATTCACATATGACCATTTCCATGAGAGGTAGTTGTAACTGACTAATTTCTCATCATTTGAATAGTTCACTTAGCACTCATAGCATCGACTGATGCTCACAGGGGCGAGGAAGTGAGATTGAAACTAGTGAAATGAACCACATTGCGTCAATCATCACTTTCGAGGCTTGCACCCGGTAACCTGGACTTCCCGGGTGGTCACCCATCCCATATCACCTATGGCTCAAGTGCGCTTACATGTGGAGCTTTCCCCACAATGAAGCGCACTTAGATTGCTACCGCATTTGTAAAACTTTAGCAAGTATTGTGCCTCATGAACCATTCAATCATAGATCTCTTCCCTCTTTTTGAATTTAAGTATAGGGGGTTTATGCAATGCATTATATTAGATATGATTTTGGGATTCAATTGCGTTAAGTAAGTCATTCACGTGTGACCATTTCCATGAGAGGTAGTCGTAGCTAACTAATCTATCACAATTTGAATAGTTCACTTAGCACTCATTGGATTGACTGATGCTCACAAGGGTAAAGAAGTGGGATTGAAATAGTGAAATGAATCACAGAGCGACAATCATTAATTCCGGGGTGTGCACCCAATAACCAGGACTTCCTGGGAGGTCACCCATCCCAGATTGCCTCGGGCTCAAGTGGGTTTAACTATGGAGTTTTCCTCACAATCAAGCCCACTTAGTTTGTTAGGTCATTTGCAAAACCTTACCAAGTATTGTGTCTCATGAACCATTCAAGTAGGGATTCCTTCACTCTTTTTTAATTTAAGTATAGGGGTTTAAATACTGCATTATAATAGATATCATTGTAGGATTCAACTGCGTTGAGTAATTCATTCATGTATTACCATTTCCATGAGAGGTAGTCCCAACTGACTAATTTCTCATGATATCAATAGTTCACTTAGCACTCATTGCATCGGATGATGCTCACAAGGGTGAAGAAGTAGGATTGAAACTAGTGAAATGAATCATATAGCATCAATCATCACTTCCAGGGCTTGCACCCGATAACCAGGACTTCTCTTAAGGTCACCCATCCCAGATCGCCTCTGGCTCAAACATGTTTAAGTGTGGGATTTTCCCCACAATCAAGACCACTTAGCTTGCTACCCCATTTGAAAAACCTTAGCAAGCATTGTGCCTCATTAACCATTTAAGCAGAGATTCCATCACTCTTTTTTATTTTAAGTATAAGGAGTTTACACAGTGCATTGTATTAGATATCATTTTGGGATTCAACTGTGTTAAGTAAGTCATTGACATATAACCATTTCCATTATAGGTAGTCGTAACTCACTAATTTCTCATGACTTGAATAGTTCACTTAGCACTCATTGCACCGGGTGATGCTCAAAGGGGTGAAGAAGTGGGAATGAAACTTGTGAAATGAATCACATAGCGTCAATCATCACTTTTGGGGCTTACACCCGATAACTAGGACATCCAGGGAGGTCACCCATCGCAGATTGCCTCTGGCTTAAGTGTGCTTACCTGTGGAGTTTTCCCCACAAGGAAGCCCACATAGCTTGCTATCCCATTTGCAAAACCTTAGGAAGTATTATGCCTCGTGAAACATTCAAGTAGATATCCCTTCACTCTTTTTGAATGTAAGTATAGGGGGTTTCCGTAGTGCATTATATTAGATATTATTTTTGGATTCAAATGTATTAAGTAATTCATTCACGTATGACCATTTCCATCAAATTTAGTCATAATTGACTAATTTCTCATGATTTGAATAGCTCACTTAGCACTCATTGCATTGGGTGATGCTCAGAGGGGTGAAGAACTGGGATTGAAGCTAGTGAAATGAATCACATAGCATCAATCATCACTTCCAGGGCTTGCACCCAGTAACCAAGACTTCTCGGGGGGTCAGCAATCCGGGATCACCTCTGGCTAAAGCGCTCTTAACTATAGATATTTCCCCACAATCAAGCCC
Organism: Pinus taeda; assembly: GCA_000404065.3. Lineage (NCBI taxonomy): Eukaryota > Viridiplantae > Streptophyta > Pinopsida > Pinales > Pinaceae > Pinus > Pinus taeda. Next base: position 137,709 of record APFE031743902.1, on the reverse strand, counting down.
ACTTAGCTTGCTACCCCATTTGCAATACCTTAGCAAGTATTGTGCCTCATGAACCATTCAAGTAGAGATCCCTTCACTCTTTTTGAATTTAAGTATAGGGGGTTTACGCAGAGCATTATATTAGATATCATTTTGGGATTCAATTGCATTAAGTAAGTCATTCACGTATGACCATTTCCATGGGAGGTAGTCGTAATTGATTAATTTCTCATGATTTGAATAGTTCACTTAGCTCTCATTGCATTAGGTGATGCTCACAAGGGTGAATAAGTGGGATTGAATCTAGTGAAATGAATCACATAGTTTCAATCATCACTTCCGGGGCTTACACCTGGTAACTAAGAATTCTTAAGAGGTCATTCATCCCAGACTGCCTCTGGCTCAAGCATGCTTAAATATAGAGTTTTCCCCACATTGAAGCCCACTTAACTTGCTACCCCATTTGCAAAATCTTAGCAATTATTGTGCCTCATGAATCATTCAAGTAGAGATCCCTTCACTATTTTCGAATTTAAGTATAGGGGATTTAAGCAGTGCATTATATTAGATATCATTTCTGAATTCAACTATGTTAAGTAAGTCATTCACGTATGACCATTTCCATGAGAGGTAGTCATAACTGACTAATTTCTCATGATTTCAATAGTTTACTTAGCACTCATTGCATCGATTGATGCTCAAATGAATCAGATAGCGTCAATCATCACTTACGAGGCTTGCACTAGGTAACCAGGACATCCCAGGGGGTCACCCGTTCCAGATCGCCTCTAGCTCAGGCACGCTTACTTGTGGAGATTTCCCCACAATGAAGTCCACTTAGCTTGCTACCCAAAACCTTACCAAGTATTGTTCCTCATGAACCATTCAAGTAGAGACCCCTTCACACTTTTTGAATATAAGTATAGGGGGTTTTGCCAGTGCATTATATTAGATATCATTTGTGGATTCAACTGCGTTAAGTAAGTCATACACATATGACCATTTCCATGAGTGGTAGTTGTAATTGACTAATTTCTCATGATTTGAATAGTTCACTTAGCACTCATTACATCGGGTGATGCTCACAGGGGTGAAGAAGTGGGATTAAAACTATTGAAATGAATCACATAGCATCAATCATCACCTTTGGGGCTTGCACTGAGTAACCGGGACTTCCCTGAAGGTCACCCATCAAAGATCGCCTCTAGCTCAAGCGTGCCTCGCTATGTATTTTTCCCCACATTCGATCCCACTTAGCTTGCTACACCATTTGCAAAATCTTAGCAAGTATTGTGCCTCATGAACCATTCAAGTAGAGATCCCTTCACTCTTTTTTATTTGAGTACAAGGGGTTTACACAGTGCATTATATTAGGTATCATTTTGGGTTTCGACTACGTTAAGTAAGTCATTCACATATGACCATTTCCATGATAGGTAGTTGTAACTAACTAATTTCTCATGATTTGAATAGTTCATTTAGCACTCATAGCATCGGGTGATACTCACAAGGGTGAAGAAGTGGAATTGAAACTAGTGAAATGAATCACATAGCATCAATCATCACTTCTGGGGCTTGCACCCTATAACCAAGACTTATCGAGAGGTCACCCATTCTAGATCGCCTCTAGCTCAAACACGCATACCTGTGGAGTTTTTCCCCACAATGAAGCCCACTTAGCTTGCTACCCTATTTGCAAAGCCTTAGCAAGTATTGTGCCTCATGAACCATTCAGTTAGAGATCCCTTCCCTTGTTTTGAATTGAGTTATAGGGTGTTTACGTAGTACATTATATCAGATACCATTTTTCGGATTCAACTACGTTAACTAAGTCATTCACGTATGACCATTTCCATGAGAGGTAATCGTAACAAAGAAATTTATCATGATTTCAATAGTTCACTTAGCACTCATTGCATCGGGTGATGCTCATAGTGGTCAAGGAATCGGATTGAAACTAGTGAAATGAATCACATAGTGTCAATCATCACTTCTGGTTCTTTCACCCTGTAACCAGGACTTTCCGAGAGGCAACCCATCCCAGATCACCTTTGGCCCGAGTGTGCTTAACTGTGGAGTTTTCCCCACAACCAAGCCCACTTAGCTTGCTACCCCATTTGCAAAACCTTACCTAGTAATGTGCCTCATGAACCATTCAAGTAGAGACCCCATCACTCTTTTTTGAATTTAAGTATAGGCGGTTTACGCAGTGCATTATATCAGATACCATTTTGGGACACAAATGCGTTAAGTAAGTCATTCACGATTGACCATTTCCATGAGACGTAGTTGTAACTAAATAATTTCTCATTATTTGAATAGCTCACTTAGCACTCATTGCATCAAGTGATGCTCATAAGGGTGAACAAGTGGGATTAAAACTAGTGAAATGAATCACATAGCATCAATCATCACTTCGGTTGCTTGCAGTGAGTAACTAGGACTTCCCGGGAGGTCACCCATCCGATATCACCTCTGGCTAAAATGTGCTTAACTGTGGAGTTTTCCCCACAATCAAGCCCACTTAGCTTGCTACCCCATTTGAGAAACCTTAGCAAGTATTATGCCTTATGAACCATTCAAGTAGAGATCCCTTCACTCTTTTTGAAATTAAGTATGGGGGTTTAGACAGTGGATTATATTAGATATCATTTTGGGATTCAACTGTGTTAAGTAAGTCATTCACGTATGACCATTTCCATGAGAGGTAGTCATAACTGACTAATTTCTTATGATTTGAATAGTTCAAGTAGCACTCATTGCATCGTGTGATGCTCACAGGGGTTAAAATGTGTGATTGAAACTAGTCAAATGAATCACATAGCATCAATCATCACTTCCGGGGCTTGCACCTGACAACCAGGACTTCCCATGATGTCACCCTTCCCAGATCACCTCTAGCTCAAGCACGCTTAACTGTGGAGTTTTCCCCATAAAGAAGCCCACTTAGCTTGCTACCCCATTTGCAATATCTTAGCAAGTATTTTGCCTCATGAACAATTCAAGTAGGGATCCCTTCACTCTTTCTGAATTTAAGTATAGGGAGTTTAGGCAGTGCATTAAATTAGATATCATTTCAAGATTCGACGGTGTTAAGTAAGTCATTCATGTATGACCATTTCCATGAGAGGTAGTCGTAACTGACTAATTTCTCATGATTTGAATAGTTCACGTAGCACGCATTGCACCAAGTGATGCTCACAGAGGTTAAGTTGTGGGATTGAAACTAGTCAAATGAATCACATAGCATCAATCATCACTTCCGGGGCTAGCACCCGGTAACTTGGACTTCTCGGGAGGTCACCCATTCCATATCACCTATGGATCAAGCGCGCTTAACTGTGGAGTTTTTCCCACAATGAAGCCCACTTAACTTTCTACCTGATTTGCAAATCTTAGCAAGTATTGTGCCTGATGATCCATTCAGGTAGAGATCCCTTCACTCTTTTTGAATTTAAGTCTAGGAGGTTTATGTAGTGCATTATATTAGATATCATTTCGGGATTCAACTGCGTTAAGTAAGTCATTCACGTATGACCATTTCAATGAGAGGTCATCGTAACTCACTAATTTCTCATGATTTGAATAGTTCACTTAGCACTTATTGCATCGGGTGATGCTCACAGGGGTGAATAAGTGGGATTGAAACTAGTGAAAGAATCACATAGCGCCAATCATCACTTCTGGGCTTGGACTCGGTAACCAAGACTTCCTAAGAGGGCACCCATCCCACATTGCCTCTAGCTCAAGCATGCTTAGCTGTGGCATTTTCACCACAATCAAGCCCACTTAGCTTGCTACCCTATTTGTGAAACCTTAGCAAGTATTGTGCCTTATGAACCATTCAAGTAGAGATCCCTTCACACTTTTTGAATTTAAGTATAGGGAGTTTGCCTAGTACAATATATTAAATATCATTTTGGGATTCAAATCCGTTAAGTAAGTCATTCACGTATAACCATCTCAATGAGAGGTAGTTGTAACTGATTAATTTTTCATGATTTGAATAGTTCACTTAGCACTCATTTCATCAAGTGATGCTAACTGGGGTAAAGAAGTGTGATTGAAACTAGTGAAATGAATCACATAGCGTTAATCATCACTTCCGTGGCTTGCACCTAGTAACCAGGACTTCTAGGGAGGTCATCCATACCAGATCAGCTCTGTCTCAAGCGCGCTTAACTATGGAGTTTTTCCCACAATCAAGCCCACCTAGCTTGCTACCCAATTTGCAAAACCTTAGTTTGTATTATGCCTCATGAACCATTCAATTAGAATCCCTTCACTCTTTTTGAATTTAAATATAGGGGGTTTATGTAGTGCATTCTATTAGATATCATTTTGGCATTCAACTGTGTTAAGTAAGTCATTCACATATCACCATTTTCATGGGAGGTAGTCGTAACTAACTAATTTCTCATGATTTGAATATTTCACTTAGAACTCATTGCATTGGGTGATGGTCGCAAGGGTGAAAAAGTGGGATTGAAACTCGTGAAGTGAATCACATAGTGTCAATCATCACTTCCAAGGCTTGCACCCAGTAACCAAGGTTTCTAGGGAGGTCACCCATCCCAGATCGTCTCTCACTCAAGCACACTTAACTTTCGAGTTTTCCCCACAATCAAGGTCACTTAGCTTGCTACCCCAGTTGTCGTGACTCACTAATTTTTCATGATTTGAGTAATCCACTTAGCAATCATTGCATCGGTTGATGCTCATAGGGGTGAAGAGTGGGATTGAAACTAGTAAAATGAATCACATAACATCAATCATCACTTCTAGGGCTTGCACCCAGTAACCAAGACTTCCTGGGAGGTCACCCATTCTAGAACGCCTCTGGCTCAAGTGCGCTTAACTGTGGAGTTTTTCCCACAATCAAGCCCACTTAGCTTGCTACCCCATTTGCAAAATCATACCAAGTATTGTGCCTCATGAACCATTCAAGTAGAGATCCCTTCACTCTTTTTGAATTTAAGTATAGGAGGTTTATGCAGTGCATTATATAGATATCATTTCAGGATTCAACTACATTAAGTAAGTCATTCACGTATGACCATTTCCATGAGAAGCAGTCATAATTCACTAATTTCTCATGATTTGAATACTTCACTTAAGACTCATTGCATTGGGTGATTCTCACAGGGTTAAAGAAGTGGGATTGAAACTAGTGAAATGAATCACATAGCATCAATCATCACTTCCGAGGCTTGCACCCGGTAACCAGGACTTCCTGGGAGGACACCCATCATAGATTGCATCTAACTCAAGTGCACTTAACTATGGAGCTTTCCCCACAATCAAGCCCACTTAGCTTGCTACCCCATTTGCAAAACCTTAGCAAGTATTGTGCCTCATGAACCATTCAAGTAGAGATCCCTTCACTCTTTTTGAATTTAAATATAGGGCATTTACGCAGTGCATTATATTAGATATCATTTGGGATTCAAATGTGTTAAGTAAGTCATTCACATATGACCATTTCCTTGAGATGTAGCTGTAACTGACTAATTTCTCATGATTTGAATAGCTCACTTAGTACTCATTGCATCGGGTGATGCTCATAGGGGTGAAGAAGTGTGATTGAAACTAGTGAAATGAATCACATAGTGTTAATCATCACTTCTAGGGTTTGCACCTGGTAACTAGGACCTCCAGGAGGTCATCCATCCCAAATTGCCTTTGGCTCAAGCACGCATAACTATGGAGTTTTCCCCACAATCAAGCCCACTTAGCTTGCTATCCCATTTGGAAAACCTTAGCAAGTATTGTGCCTCATGAACCATTAAAGTAGAGATCCCTTCACTCTTTTTTGATTTAAGTATAGGGGGTTTATGGAGTTCATTATATTAGATATCATTTTGGCATTCAACCGCGTTATTTAAGTCATTCACGTATGACCATTTCCAAGAGAGGTAGTCGTAACTGACTAATTTCTCATGATTTGAATAGTTCACTTAGCACTCATTGCATCGAGTGATGCTAACATGGTTGAAGAAGTGGGATTTAAAGTAGTGAAATGAATCACATAGCATCAACCATCACTTTCATGGCTTGCACCCAGTAACCAGGACTTCCTGAGAGGTCACCCATCCTAGATCGCCTTTAGCTCAAGCACGCCTAACTATGGATTTTTGCCCTCAATGAAGCCTAGTTAGCTTGCTACCCCATTTGCAAAACCTTAGCAAGTATTATGCCTCATGAACCATTCAAGTAGGGATCCCTTCACTCTTTTTGAATTTAAATATAGGGGGTTTACGATGTGCATTATATTAGATATCATTTTGGGATTCAAATGCTTTAAGAAAATCATCCACATATCACCATTTCCATGGGAGGTAGTCATAACTAACTATGTCTGATGATTTGAATAGTTAAATTAGCACTTATTGCATCAGGTGATGCTCACAGGGGTGAAGAAGTGGGATTGAAACTAGTGAAATAAAACACATAGTGTCCATCATCACTTCTAGGGCTTACACTCGGTAACCATTAATTCCCAGGAGGTCACCCATCCCAAATTGGCTCTAGCTCAAGCAAGCTTAACTCTGGAGTTTTCCCCACAATCAAGCCCACTTAGCTTGCTACCCGATTTGCAAAACCTCAGCAAGTATTTTTCCTCATGAACCATTCAAGTAGGGATCCCTTCACTCTTTTTGAATTTAAGTATAGGGGGTTTACCCAATTCATTATATTAGATATCATTTTGGGATTCAACTATGTTAAGCAAGTCATTCACGTATGAGCATTTCCATGAGAGGTAGTTGTAACTGACTAATTTCTCATGTTTTGAATAGTTCACTTAGCACTCATTGCATCGGGTGATGCTCATAGAGGATGAAGATATGGGATTGAAACTGGTGAAATGAATCACTTCCAAGGCTTTCACCCAGTAACCAAGACATCCCGGGTGGTCACCCATGCCAAATCGCCTCTAGCTCAATCGCGCTTACTTGTGGAGTTTTACCCACAATGAAACCCACTTAGCTTCCTACCCCATTTGGAAAACATTAGCAAGTACTGTGACTCACGGACCATTAAAGTATAGATCCCTTCACTCTTTTTGAATTTAACTATAGGGGGTTTATGTAGTTCATTATATTAGATATCATTTTGGGATTTAATTGTGCTAAGTAAGTCATTCACATATGACCATTTCCATGAGAGGTATTCATAATTGACTAATTTCTGATGATTTGAATAGTTGACTTAGGACTCATTGCATCGGGTGATGCTCATAGGGGTGAATAAGTGGGATTGAAATTAGTGAAATGATTCACGTAGTGTCAATCATCACTTCTGGGGCTTGCACCAGGTAAGCAGGACTTCCCAGGTTAGCAAGTATTATGCCTCATGAACCATTCAAGTAGAGAAACTTTCACTCTTTTTGAATTTAAGTATAAGGGATTTACGCAGTGCATTATATTAGATATCATTTTTGGTTTCAACTACGTTAAGTAAGTCATTCACGTATGATGACTTCCATTAGTGGTAGTCGTAACTCACTAATTTATCATGATTTGAATAGTTCACTTAGCACTCATTGCATCGGGTGACGCTCATAGGAGTGAAGAAGTGGGATTGAAACTAGTGAAATGAATCACATAGCATCAATCATCACTTTTGGAGCTTGCAGCCAATCACCAGTACTTCCCATGAGGTCACCCATCCTAGATTCCATTTGGCTCAAGCACACTTAACTGTGGAGTTTTCCCACAATCAAGCCCACTTAGGTTGCTACCCCATTTGCAAAACCTTAGCAAGTATTGTGCCTCATGAACCATTCAAGTATATATCCCTTCACTCTTTTTGAATTTAGGTATAGCGCGTTTACGTAGTGCATTATATTATATAGCATTTTCAGATTCAACTGTGTTAAGTAAGTCATTCACGTATGACCATTTCCATGAGAAGTAGTCGTAACTCAATAATTTCTCATGATTTGAATAGTTCACTTAGCACTCATTGTGTCAGGTCATTCTCATAGAGGTGAACAAGTGGGATTGAAACTAGTGAAATGAATCACATAGCGTCTGTCATCACTTTCGGGGATTACAACTGGTAACCAAGATTTCCCGGGAGGTCACCAATCCCAGATCGCCTCTCGCTCAAGTTGCTTACCTATGGAGTTTTCCCCAAAATAAAGCCCACTTAGCTTGCTACCCCATTTGCAAAACCTTAGCAAGTATTTTTCCTCATGAACCTTTCAAGTAGAGATCCATTCACTCTTTTTGAATGTAATTATAGGGGGTTTCCGCAGTGCATTATATTACATATCATTTTGGGATTCAACTGCATTAAGTAAGTCATTCACGTATGACCATTTCCATGAGATTTATTCGTAATTGACTAATTTCTAATGATTTGAATACTTCATTTAACACTCATTACATCAGGTAATGCTCATGGGGGTGAAGAAGTGGGATTGAAACTAGCGAAATGAATCACATAGTGTCAATCATCACTTCTAGGGCTTGCAACTGGTAACTAGTACTTCTCGGGAGGTCACCCATCCCAGATTGCCTCTACTTGAAGCACAGTTAACTGTGGAGTTTTCCCCACATTCAAGCCCACTTAGCTTGCTACCCCATTTGCAAAACCTTAGCAAGTATTGTGCCTCATGAACCATTCAAGTACAGATCCCTTCACTATTTTTGAATTTAAGTATAGGGGGTTTAAAAAGTGCATTATATTATATATCATTTTTGGATTCAATTGCATTAAGTAAGTCATTCACATATGACCATTTCCATGAGGGGTAGTTGTAACTAACTAATTTCTCATCACTTGAATAGTTCACTTAGCACTCATAGCACCGGGTGATGCTCATAGTGGGTGAAGAAGTGGGATTGAAACTAGTGAAATGAATCACATAGCATTAATCATCACTTCCAGGGCTTGCACCCGGTAACCAGGACTTCTCAGGATGTCACCCATCCCAGATCACCTCTGGCTCAAGCACACTTACCTATGGAGTTTTCCCCACAATGAAGCCCACTTATCTTGTTACCCCATTTGAAAAACCTTAGCAAGTATTGTGCCTCATGAACCATTCAAGTATATATCCCTTCACTCTTTCTGAATTAAGTATAGGGGGTTTACACAGTACATTATATTAGATATCATTTTTAGATTCAACTGCATTAAGTAAGTCATTCATGTATGAACATTTCCATGAGAGGTAGTGCTAATTGACTAATTTCTGAAGATTTGAATAGTTCACTTAGCACTCTTTGCATCGGGTGATGCTCACAGGGGTGAAGAAGTGGGATTGAAACTAGTGAAATGAATCACATAGCATCAATCATCACTTCTAGGGCTTGCACCCAGTAACTAGGACTTCCCGCGAGGTCACCCATCCCAAATCACCTCTGGCTCAAGCTTGCTTAACTGTGGAGTTTTCCCCACATTCAATCCCACTTAGCTTGCCACCCCATTTGTAAAACGTTAGCAAGTATTGTGCCTCATGAACCATTCAAGTAGAGATCCCCTCACAATTTTCTAATTTAAGTATATGGGGTTTATGTAGTGAATTATATCAGATATCATTTTGGGATTCAACTGCGTTAAGTAAGTCATTCACCTATTACGATTTCCATGAGAGTTAGTAGTATCTCACTAATTTATCATAATTTGAATAGTTCACTTAGCACGATCATTTCCGTGAGAGGAAGTCGTAATTGACTAATTTCCAATTATTTGAATAGTTCACTTAGCACTCATTGCATCGGGTGATGCTCATAGGGGTGAAGAAGTGTGATTGAAACTAGTGAAATGAATGTCATAGCATTAATCATCACTTCTGGGGGCTTTCACTCGGTATCCAAGACTTCGTAGGAGGTCACCCATGCTAGATTGCCTCTAGCTCAAGCACACTTAACTATGGATATTTCCCCACAATCAAGCCCACTTAGCTTGTTACCCCATTTGAAAAACTTTAGCAATTATTGTCCCTCATGATCCATTCAAGTAGTGATCCCTTCACTTTTTTTGAATTTAAGTATAGGGGTTTTACGTAGTGCATTATATTAGATATCATTTTGGGATTCAACTGTGTTAAGTAAGTCATTCATGTATGACCATTTCCATGAGAGGTAGTCGTAACTGACTAATTTCTCATGATTTAAATAGTTCACTTGGCACTCATTACATCAGGTGATGCTCACAATGATGAAGAAGTGGGATTAAAACTATTGAAATGAAACACAGTGTCAATCACCACTTCTGGGCTTGGACCCAGTAACTAGGACTTCCTGGGAGGTCACCCATCCCAGATCGCCTCTGGCTCAAGCACACTTAACTGTGGAGTTTTCCCCACAATCAAGCACACTTGTCTTGCTAACCCATTTGCAAAACCTTAGAAAGTATTGTGCCTCATGAACCATTCAAGTAGAGATCCTTTGACTCTTTTTGAATTTAAGTATAGGGGGTTTACACAGTGCACTATATTAGATATCATTTTGGGTTTCAACTACATTAAGTAAGTCTTTCACGTATGACCATTTCCATGAGAGATAGTCATAATTTACTAATTTCTGATGATTTGAATGGTTCACTTAGCACTCATTACATCGAATGATGTTCATAGGGGTGAAGAAGTGGGATTGAAACTAATGAAATGAATCACATAGCATCAATCATCACTTCTGGGGCTTACACCCAGTAACTAGGGCTTCCTAGGAGGTCACCCATCCCAGATCACCTCTGGCTCAATCACTCTTAACTGTGGAGTTTTCCCCACAATCAAGCCCACTTAGCTTGCTACCCCATTTGAAAAACCTTAGCTAGTATTGTGCCTCATGAACCATTCAAGTAGAGATCCCTTCACTCTTTTTGAATTTAAGTATAGGGGGTTTACGCAGTGCATTATATTTGATATAATTTTGGGATTCAACTGTGTTAAGTATGTCATTCTCGTATGACCATTTCCATGAGATGTAGTCGTAAATCACTAATTTATGATGATTTGAATAATTCACTTAGCACTCATTGCATCAGGTGATGCTCACAGGGGTGAAGAAGTGGGTGTGAAGCTAGTGAAATGAATGACATAGCATCAATCATCACTTTCGGGGATTGCACCCGGTAACCAGGACTTCTTGGGAGGTCACCTATCCCAAATTGCCTCTGGCTCAAACGCGCTTAACTGTGGAGTTTTCCCCACAATCAAGCCCACTTAGCTTGATAGCCCATTTGATAAACCTTAGCAAGTATTGTGCCTCATGAACCATTCAAGTAGAGATCCCTTCACTCTTTTTGAATTGAAGTATAGGGAGTTTATGCAGTGCATTATATTAGATATCATTTCGAGATTCAACTGCATTAAGTAAGTCTTTCATGTATGGCCATTTCCATGAGAGGTAATCGTAACTGACTAATTTATCATGATCTGAATAGTTCACTTAGCACTCATTGCATCAGGTGATGCTCATAGGGGTGAAGAAGTGGAACTGAAACTAGTGAAATAAATCACATAATGTAAATCATCTTTGTTATATTTTTAGAACATTATTTTGGGGCTGTCAACCCTATCCATTAAGAACATTTCCCTTCAATAGAATTGGTGACTATGATGGGGAAATACTTGGAAATTTTTTATTAAAGGGTTGTTGGATTTGATATGGGTGTTTTTTCTACCATTTTATTATTTTCTCAGTCTCTTGGCATTTTGGATGACTAGATCCTTCAGCCCAATCTTTTAGATATGGTTTTGTTTCTATTTTTTCCTTAGTTTAATATATATAAACATGTTTTAGTTAGAACAGTTGTTTATATACATATTTGACATGTTTTCTACTCATGCATATGCATGTTGTCTAAGAAAATAGTGCCTACATACACAACCTTTCTTTTGGAAAGTTGCATTGCAAGTTTCTAAAAATATTTTTTTTCACTTGGTTAAGTCTTTTAAAATATTAAACATGCTTGAAATTCATCTAGTATGTGTATTGTAGGTTTATAACCTTTGTATCAATAGTTATTTTTGATATATTTTATTTGGGTAAAAATGCCTTGTGCCAAACTAGGGTTTTAATTTGTGATGCCTACAAGGTATAAAGTTGGTTTTTAGATATTCTATGTGAAGTATCTAACCTTTTTTGTTCTTCAAGAACAACATTATGTATGTCTGAAGATTGTTTATAACCCATCTTTCTCTTTTTCTTATTTGTTTTCCCTAAAGTTTGACCTTTTTTCTTTTGTCTTCTTATCCTTCAAAAGGGTTGGAGTTTCTTTTTGAAGATTTGAAATATCATTTGGTTGACGTCTTCTTCATCTCAGGAATATCTTACATCTTTCATTGCCATGTTTTTGAGTGTTTCATTCTCTTATTTTCATTAGTCTTTAAAATTCCTTGCTTTTGGAATTCTAGACTTGGTAAACTTGAGTATTGTTCATTTGGTGGGTCTTGAGATCCTTTGTTTTCTTATTTTCTTGAAGATTTATATTTCATTTAACAAAGAAAGTGAAAAAAATATTTTGTTTCTATTTTCTTTTGTTATCATTTCATCAATTTGAAGTCTTTTGGTTTCAGTAATGTGGGAGTTTGTGTGATGAATTCAAGCATTCATTTTGTTTTAGGAGTGTGATTGGAATTGAGATCATTATCTTCTTTGTTTGTTTGTTTTGTCATTGTTTTTCTTGTCATTATTGCTTAACGTAAGGTCTGTAGTTGAATATTTCATTTCATACATCAATGTGCATTAAGATTAGGTAAATTATATCAAGAATTTAGTTTTTTTTTCCTTGACCTTGAATGTGTTAGTGCTTATCAAAAGAAAAACAAAGTTTTTATTTAAGTAAATTCTCAAATAACCTTGTAGAAATTGCTTGCATTGAAGAAATACGAGTTTCATTTGCATGTAACCTAGGTTTTATTATTGGTTTCCTTTGTATTAGAGTATCACGGTTGCACTTCCGTATATCTTGACCTAAATAATAGATGTTAAAATGAACTAGACATTTTTTTTTGTCATAGAAACACAAACTAATCTATGGAATATTTAGAGCCTTGGAATAGGCACGTGGAGAGTAAAATCTCTAAGGCCACTCAAACTAAATTATAGAATTTGATTAAAGAGTGGAATTCTAGTATCGTATAGGCTTTCAGAGAAAGGTCCTCTAATACAAAAGTCAAGTAGGAAGACGTGAAAAGATAAGGAAAGAGAGATACACACTATCCTACTTGTCTAAACACATACCCATGACTGTTCCCCCTCAGCTTCTAATTACAAACAGGGAACCTTAGTTTCATTTCGTAGTGACCACATAGGTTACTTCAAGGAGGAATGATCATTATACTTGAGACAAACATTGTATCAATTTCATAGTACTTCTAGAGGGTTCACGAGGGTATCTGTAGTGACAAATGTTATTGTCTGGAGGTCAACATAATTGTTCCTCATACCTTCGCTGGTAATAATTAAGCCCTAATCTTCCCAACCTACCTTCGAAAGGCCACTTTATCTACTTTCTCATATTTTGGTGTCTTCTCTAAGTTACCCAAGAAAAAATACTTGAATATTGTTTGATTGACTATATCTCTAGGATTTTTCAATGAGCGATTTGTGCTGCTAGCATGCCTTAGGTTATTTAAGTCTTTTGGTTTTATTTTATTATATAAAAGGTGGTTGATCAACTAGTTCATTCGTCTTGAAGGCTTCCTGGGCTTTCACCTATGAGTGTCAAGCCTTCACCTAGAAGGCATATGAAACATTTTGCTAGTTATTTTGAGTCAGTTCAAGCTAACACAATAGAACTAAATCCTTCACAAGGGTTTCTATTCCAGGAGAAGAACCTAGCCTTCCTCATAGTTAAGTAAATAACATCCATGTTATTTCTAGGGTACCTTTTCAATCGGAAGATCAAGTATAAGTTGACGATGTTCCAGATTATTTTGCGACTCCTTATGATCCTTTCCCTTCAAACCTTACTTATGATATGTAATACATGGGTACCCCTATTCATAGACCATGTAGCCCCCTACACTCTTGTTGGCTTCAGAGGCTTAGACCCAATCTCAGAGTTAGTTTCACTAACCAACAAAACCCTATACCACCACCCCTTTCGACAATGACCTGCTTGCGCAGACCATAGTCTCACTTGAGGTGATATTGGGGGATGCTAGAACCAAGTTTTTGCATCTAGAGAGACTATGCAGTGTGGCTATAAGGTTATTAACAATTTAGGGCTTAATTTGACCTTCATGAACTCTTAACCTTATTATTACAATCATAAAGCATTTTCTACTTAACAGATTAGCAAACTGCATGAAACTATTCTAACATGTATTATTTAGTATATAAAACAATATTTAGATGTCAAAGTAATTGCAGTAGAAATATATAAAACGAACCATAAACAGGCTAAAACACAAAAGCTATGCGAACTCAAATATCAAATCAAACCATATGATGACACACAGGGACTTGAAATGAGAGTTAGGATAGATTCCAAAATCAACATAGGAAACAATTTTGTAGGGTCATTGCCAAAGAAAAACACATGCAGGTATATTATTTATTATTAAATCTATGTTAGAATCCACACTGGTAGATTGAGCATTTTTAGCTTGGATCCACCAATGTGTCTTTGAAAAAATAAATAAACTATGTCCATACTTTCTTTGGGTAGTGAGTAATTTTTATTTTTTTTTTGGGTGGGGGCAGGGGTTCCCTTAGGTTGAATGAGACATTGTTACTATTCCAAAATCACTAGGTGGTTAGGTCTTAAAGAATAATTCTATTTTTCAAAAGATTTGGCTTACAAATTCAGATGGATATTGATTTCTATGTTTAGCTTGTAGATAGCGGTGGCCATCCAGAAATATATATTCCCCAATTCTTTAGAAGGTTGGATTAGAAGGTGTTATAACATCTTTTAACACTCTTGTAGACCAAATGCTACTATATGGCATGGTAAACTCCCTTCCCCTTATAGACATGAATTGATATCAAAGAAGTGTTTTTCAAAATCCACAAATGACTCTACCAATATAAAGCATTCACATACTTGGTTCCTAAGAAAAATATACACGTATACTTTTTTTAAAATTTGAAAAAATAAATAAAATTTATTTTTCGGGCAGTGTTTATTGGTTTACCAAAATCACACCTATAGGAGCTTGTGGCCTAATTGCATTAACTAATATGAGGTGGTATATATAAACCCCTTGGGTAGGCCTAATTCATTCCTAACAAGCAGTGTCATTAGTATGAAAAAAATTCCCTCAACCAAGTTTGTGTTTTGCATGTGCCTTCTGCACTCCCAACCTTTAGGAAACCCTTTCTTCCTTGAAAATATGATCAACCTCCTTATATATCATATTCTTGAATATATTGCAGAAGAATTCTTTGATATCTTGGGATGGATGGATATAGAGGAAGGTTTTTTCAATACCTTTGGTTAAGATTAGGTTGGAGCTTCTCCTATTCTTGCTACTTTCAATCAATAAAGAAGCTCATTTCCTATTTCCAAATTGCATTGGTGTTCTGTACATGTTAATTTGTGATAATGATTATGATGATTTATCATATATACATCTACTTGTAATTTGAATTTTGTGATGTTATCCAGTCTATGTGATTCATTTTCAAGTATATACATCTTGGAAGAAGAAAAAAGATTTGGACCCTACGGGATCTACTTCAAATGTAGGACCCCTGGGTACATTTTTAATCCTTAATTTTATTAATTCAAGTGCTTGGCATGATTGTATGAGTTTTCTTTGTTATATTTTTAGTACACTATTTTGTGGTTGTCAACCCTATCCCTTGGGAACATTTACCTTCAATAGATTTGGTGATTACGTTGGGGAAATACTTGTAAAGTATTTATTAAAGGGCTGTCTGATTTGATATGGGTGTTTATTCTACTATTTTGTTATCTTCACAATCTCTTGGCATTTTGGATGAATAGATCCTTCAGCCTGATATTTTATATATTGGCTTGCTTTCTATTTTTTCCTTAGTTTACTACATATAAACATTTTTTACTTAGAACAATTGTGTATATACGTATTTGTCATGTTTTTTACTCGCATATATGCATGTTGTCTAAGTAAATAGTGCCTACATACACAACCTTTCTTCTGGAAAGTTGTGTTACAAGTTTCTGTAAAGTTTTTTTTTTCACTTGGCTAAGTATTTTAAAGGCTTGAACATGCTTATGATTGATCTAGTATGCATATTATAGGTTGAGAACCTTTGTGTCAATAATTATTCTTGAAATATTTTATCTGGGTGAAAAATCCTTGTGCCAAACTAGGGTTTTGAATTTATGAAGCCTAGAAAGTATCAAGTTGGGTTTTAGATATTTTGTGGGAAGTATCTAACTATTTTTGTTCTTCAAGGAAAACTTTACATCTCTCTGAAGATTGTTTATAACACATATTTCTCTTTTTCTTATTTGTTTTCCCTAAAAGCTGACTTTTTTTTCTTTTGTATTCTTGTCCTTGAAAGGGTTGTATTTTATTATTGAATGTTTGAAATCTCATTTGGTTTAGGTCTTCTTCATCTCGAGAATCCCTTATATCTTTCATTACCAAGTTTTTGAGTGTCTCATGCTCTTCTTTGATTATTGGTTTCCTTTGCATTAGAACATCACAATTTGCACTTCCATATCTCTTGATCTAAATAATAGACATTAAAATGAACTAGACTTTTTCTTTTGTCATAGAAACACCAAATAGTCTAGGGAATATTTAGGGCCTTGGAATAGGTATGTGAAGAGTAAACCCTCCAAGTCCACTAAAAATAAAGTATATAATTTGATTAAAGAGTGGAATCATAGTATCATATAGGTTTTCAAAGAAAGGTCCTCTAATACAGAAGTCAAGCAAGAGGATGTGAAAAGATAAGGAAATAGTGATACACACTATCCTACTTGTCTAACCACACACCTATGATTGTTCACCCTCACCTTATAATTACAAACCGGGAACCTTAGTTTCCTTTCCTAGTGACCACATAGGTGACTACAGGGAGGAATGCTCATTATACATTTTTTTTTTCCAAAGAAAAAAATCGAACTTTTTATTACCAGGATAAAAAGTTACATAGTATATGCTAAAGCATTCATTTTGCTCTATAATTTGCGAATCATAGAGCTCACTGGATGAGAAATTAGTCCAGCTAAAAACAAGTAGAGAAAACGACTGAGCATATGCACAGCCTCCTCATACGAGGAAGATATCAGGCCAGTGCCTGTCAAAGATGATGAGCAGCAACAAGAAAATAAAAGGCAAAAAATAAAAGCAAAACATCATGTGAAAATGACCACAGCGAGAATAGAGGAGCTAACTTGGGGGTTCATGACTTCCTCCCCTTTTTCTTCTCGACCTTTCGCCATTATCCTTGGGATGGGGTTATGGGAACAAGTTGAAATGGATTTTCTTCGCCTGGTGGGGGGTTTTCCTTGTCTGAATCTGAGGTTTCTAATGAATGCTGCCTTTTGGTTCCACTGATTTTCATTGTATTTGAATTCTTTCTAGATTGTAATTCCATGGGTTCTTGTGTAGAAGTCTTTTGTGTTTTTATTTGTATACTTTTGTTTGGACCAAGTTCTTCCTCTTCATCCTCTTCCTCCTCTTCCGAATCTGGATGGGTGAAATTCCATCCCTTTTGTTGACTGTGGGTTTTCTTATTTCTGCGGCTATTCTTTTTGTATTCCAGACATGCATTTTGGAGATTTCCAGTATGCCAACATATTCTACATCTGAAAGATGTATTTTCATATTCTAATGACTACATCTAGCTACGATCTTTGTGTTTTAGTTTTATGCTTCTCGGTAGTCCTTTACTGAGGTCTACTTCCACATGTATGCATGTGAAAGTAAAAATTCTTTCTTCTATTCTTTGTGTATCCATTTTGATATATCTTCCTATGGAGTTTCCTATGCTTGCTAGAACCTTTTGATCCCAGAAGTGGAGAGGGAGATTGTGAAGACGAACCCATACAGGCATCCTAGAAACAACGAAAGTGTTTGCATCAAATTCTAGGAACCATGGAGTGATAAAAAGATCTGAAGATCCATAGAACCAAGGTCCTTCTTGAATAATGAGATATATGACTTATGGTGATTGAAATTTGACTATGAAAAACCCTTTGGAGCAGAGATGGATCTCACAATCCAGAGACCATTTCGTGGAAATCCAATGAAACAGATCAAAGGGTTTGGGCCAAAATCCATTATAACTACATATGATGGCTTGCTTTTCATAGCTGTTACATACCCTCTCTGCTTCTACTGTATCGATTGTTAGTTCTAGAGTGTGTTTCAGTTGCTCCACTATGTATGGGCTTGGTTCTGTTCCAACCTGTTTTGGAGCTATTGTAGAAGCTTTTCCCCCTTGTAAAATATGCTTGTAAGATGTTCCTTCACTTATGTGCTGCTGGAGTGGATCTGGGGTGTGATTTGATTTAGATCCACTGCCTCCTTTTGTTAGTTTGCTAGTTGCTACACCTCCTCGTAGTCTCAAGTTGAGAATGATTGTAGATCCTGGCTTAATGTTGTAATCCTTTATGGATATGAAGACATGTAGCGATCTGCCTCTTGTTAATAGGTGTTGCTTGCCAGCTGGGTAGCCGATCTAATTGGCAATGTTGTTTTTCAAATCTATTACACTATCTGTAGCATAAGACCAGATCAATGTTGAGTTCCCCTTGGGCATTCTAACGAATATTTGGAAGCGATTGGGAATTATCTCAGCAACACAGGGTTGACGATCTACGACCAGACACTAATCTAGTGATCCTTCCTTTCCATTGAATTGGCTTCGATTACTCCTACTCCCAATGTCTTATAGAGATCAGGAATGGTCTTTGCACTTAACATCCTCTGCTTCCCAGTTACACACTCAGCTCTCTTCAAGAGCTCCATAACCAATGTTGCTCCCTTTCATCTGTCAGAACTCTGGCTAGCCTCTCTAGGTCAACTTTGACGGTCCCATCGACCCTTAACATAATCTGCTAAATTAATTCTAAATCTGCCCCATTTGCCAGATCTGACTCGATCAAATCTGCATCAGGCTTGTGGAGCAGGACCTGGTCTTGGTGCCATATTCCCTTCCCCCAGGGTGCAGGAATTGAGAAGTTGTCGTGCTTTCTCACCGCCCCCTTGGTTCTCATTGGGCACTTGTTCCTAGTATCGAAGGCCTGAAGTAGCTTATCTCAACCTTGATCATATGAGAAAATCTGTGGAGTGGCCATACCTTGAGGATCCCAGCCGCATCTGACCTATGGAAAGAAAAATCCGCAGCAAAAGAGGTAGATGTTATTCTATATCTAGACCCTAGCGCTGCCCGTGGCCCAAGATCTATTCTCCCAACAACATAAAGGCTTTGATATTGTCATGGGTATCTCCCCTCCTCCGTTTGTAGATCGTTAGCAATAGTAATCGCCATGTAGTAGTTGCCATTGCTATTTTGCAGTCTCCTTTCAAGTCTGATCTTGGATGCCTGCACCCTCATCTTTACCATGTTACAGCCATCAAATTTCCTGTGAGGCGATTTGAACCAGGGGCCACTGGATTTGACAAGAGAAGCCCCAAGGAAGGGTTTCTTCATTGTTGGCTACTACATAATCAATGCGAGCTCCATTCCATCTTCCTGTACCAAAAATAAAAATCTTGAATTCTCATTATACTTGAGACAAATGTTATATCAATTTCATAGTACTTCTAGAGGTTTCCTCGGGAAGCGAGGTTATTTTCACTAACAAATATTATTGTCTTGAGGTCAACATAATTATTTCTCATACCTTCAATGGTAATACTTAGGCCCTAGTCTTCCCAACCTACCTTTGAAAGGCATCTTTATCCACTTTCTCATAAAAGGTGGTCGATCAACTAGTTCGTTGGTCTAGAAGCCTTCTTGGGCTTTCACGTGTGATTATCAAGCCTTCACCTTGAAGGGGTAGGAAATATTTTTCTAGTTATTTTGAGTCAGTTCAAGATAACACAATAGAGACAAATCCTTCACAAGGGTTTCTATTCTAGGAGAAGAACCTAGCCTTCCTAATATTTAAGAAGAAAGATTCCATGTTCTTTCTAGGGTACCTTTTTTCAATCGAAAGATCAAGTAGAAGTTGAGGATGTTCCAGATTATTTTGGGAATCCTTAGAAGCCTTTCCCTTCAAACCTTCCTTAAGCTATGTAATACATGAATACCCCTATTCATAAATGTTGGCTCGAGGGGGCCTGACCCAGGCTCAGTGTTAGTTAGCAAAACAAATCCCTATACTACTGGCCCTTTCGGCATCAGCCCATGCAACACAGACAAAAGTCTCACCTGAACTAGTATTGGGGATGTTGGAACCAAGTTTCCACACCCTTGAGATGGTTGTGATGTCGGTTTATTCCAACTATACCTGCCTTCGCACAGGTTGCTTCGCACTCTGTTCCACCCTTCAGTACCTTTGCAATCTGGTGCAATCAGCTTCTGCACAGCCCTAACCAGGGGTTGAAGTCCTTTCATGTTGCTAAGGTAGTGATCTACAATATATCCTAAACTATGCTAAGTGTCTTACTTATCTTCTTAACAGATCTTAGTTAACTTCACATAAATAGATGTTCTTACTATTGTTTACTTAACTAATACAATTATACACATTCACGCATCATATAAGTAATAGAAGAGAAATTCATACCCGACATAACCGATGCATAAACAGGAAATGAATACACATAAATGATAGAAACTTCTCTTTATTAATACTTCCAGATGATTACAGACTCGACTCGCCCTGCGCACTCAGCTGCAAGGGTCTGCACACTTAGCTACGACTACTAGGCCTCTGCACACTCAGCTGCAGAGTCTCTACCTATGCTACAACCCAAAACTTAGGCGTACACTTTAAAGATATCTCGCATACATCTTCATTGATTATTTCTTAGATTGATTGACTTAAATACTTAGAGCTTCACTCTATTTATACAATCGCATGGTCCGTGGATCGTGGGTAGATCTTCTACAACTGACATTACATTATCAAAATAAGGGCGAACAACCCTATGACTCTTTAACAACTATGCACTTTGCACCCACAAAATGCAGAGTCTTTACATTGGAATTACAAAATTCGACCAAAATTTGGGCCCTTAGCCCCAAAACTATCCCTGGGGGATCCTACACCCAACAGGCCCCCAACACAAACATTGTGACTCACCCCTAAGTCACTCTACAGATGCAGAGATTTTAGCGCAAAGACCTCCAAGTTCTGTTTGGATTGCTCCAAGTACGACAAAGCACTAAGTGGTTGCCTGTTCGACTTCCTCCATGTGTTGTTCAGTGACCACTAATATTGAATTGTTGGCCTGAATTCTCTCTTGAGTTGCTTGCAGTTGCATAAGAATTGATTCAGTGGATGTTGTAATTGTATAAGCCTCATCGATCCATGGCTATAGGTGTGCTTTCAAGACTCCCTCCTTTTGTCGAGCGGCATCTGTGCAAGCCTTTTTGTAAGGGAAACCGTTTGCACTATCCCTTTTACTACATTGTATTTTTGTTGTAGCTTGCACGCCTCTGTCTATAGGTACTCCACATTTAGGTCCTCCTATAGGGTGGTTAGGACCTCGAATGACTGTTTAAGCAACTTCATGGAGTCTATCACTGCACTATCAACTACCACCATTGCTGTTGTGATGATGGTGGTATGCTATTCTCTTATCTCCGATGGAGTTGAAGGCTAAGCCTTCAACTGCAGTTCTATGACCTACAGGTTTAGCTTCAGTTGAACCCTAGCCATTTATGCTTTATCGCCGTGCACCCCTATGGCTTACTTACGAATGTACACCTCCACTGGCTCCTCTGTTGGAATGGCCAACTCTGGGACTATTTGGAAAACTTCCCCTACAACCTGCATTATCTGTTTGTTCTGCTCCACTGCCCCATCACACTGTAGGCTCAACTGCTCAATGTTGATGCACTTCTCGCTCATTACCTGTAGAGCATGACTCTCCCTGGCCCAAAGTTCTACGGTGACTCCATCCTGAAAGAGATAGAGTGTCTCCTGCAGGAGCACATCCATGTTGAATCCGACCCCTTTCAAACTGCTGACCATAGGCATGTCGACCTCATTCTCTGTAACGAGTGCTCCATTTGGTAGAACTATTGTGTTGGTCATCCTAGCACACAACATTTCCTCGACAGTTGAAGTGCTGATTGAGAGGTTGGTGGACATTATACCAGCATGTGGAGTGTGCTTTATCCCCATCTGGATGTTCATCTCCATTAGTACTCAAAATATCTTTCTTTCTTTGATTCACTGTGCATCCTTGGTCGCCCATAGCGAAGCGTACTTTGGGAAGCTCCCATGCTACTAATATGATCGACAATAGGAGCCATGTGTAATGAAACATTTTATCCTGCTCCTATGCCTCACGACAATTCACAAGGAACTCACCACATAGATAGTTCATCCAATTGAACTGGACCCCTTCTATGCATTGCGCCGCTATTGAAACCACTAGCATGGGCACCTCATCTGTGCAACACTTCCGCATCACCTTCCCTGCCAATATCTGTGGTGTGACCTTGACTGTAGGGTTGTTGATGTTAGAGATGGTATACCCTCACTTATTCTTTTCCAACTTAATCTTCTTCTTCATTACCTTTGCGAGGGCCAACTCACCACCTTTTCCCTCTGAAATGTTTTATGGATCCTCCCTTGAGCAAGGGAGCTGTGTAATTCGGTGAATTAGATGGTCTGTGATGGGCATGGGCTCCTCCAGCCATAAGCACCCATCATGCACCAAGTAGAGTAGTTGCCCGATGATGAAAATGGTCACTGGGGCGCAGTGGTAATGTGACACACAAAGCAGGTTTAGCAACCCTAATTTCTTGACACCTCTAAGCCATTTGCGCGGCTCCAATTCAAGCATTCCAACCAGTGCTTCTATCTTCTGGCACATTAGCTTTGCAGTCGCTAAATGCGAGAATTTCTCATGGTCTGTGAGGTTCCAATATTCAAATTTCAACATAGGAACCTGCCCCAAGTACGGTCCCTAAAAAATAATATCATTAGGGTATAGCAAGGTTTGTAGAGAGATCTTGCTCTCATCTATATCCTTTGGAACCTTATCTTTACCCTTTCGTAGAGGAACATATTTAGGTAACAGTGTGATAAGTTCCACGCTCCGGATTTCAACTTCAATCTCTACATCCTCCTCCTCCACCAAGAGTTCTTCAAATTCTTCCTCCTCATCAACCTCCAGATTAATGGCCTTCCCCTTTTCCTACAATGTGAGATTAGTCCTTAGTGGATTTTTGGGTGAGACACACACCGGGATCATTGCCTGTTTATCCTTCTTGGGTCTTGGTGTTCGCAATGATTTAGGGAACTCAGCGATTATTCCAGTGCTCTCTGGGGCTTCCCCTTCCACAATTTCCTGCGTGGCTTCCTCGGCTGTTATTATTCCCATGTCCATGTCTTCTTAGGTGCTGACATCATTCTAGTCAGGAGGTCCTGTGTCTCCTTCGACAATGTTTCAAACATTGAACTTGCTCTCAAAGCCTCAAATTTCAAAAGGTCCATACACAGTTGATAGCACAACAACTCAGTTCTCAAAATGGTAAGTGTTGTTCGCTGGACAACCACTTGTAATTTATAGGGCCTTTTGAATTTGAATTCAACCGTCCCCCCCACATTTGGTCCATTAATGCTAGATTGGTGGCATATTTTCAAGAATCTACCCCATAAAGTTCGCCCTAAATGCCTGCCACCCACTCCATTTGGCCTCAAACCAAGCATCAAATCATGAATAGTGACTTTAACTGTCACTTACTAGCTGACCTGTGCACCAGCATAGTTGTCCTCATGCTGTTGCGGACCCTGTGACACTTTGATATTGCATGTAGTTTTGACATTGTGCACTTCCTGGGAAGAGTAGTTTATAGTCTCGCACCTCCTTTCAGCTTCCTGGAGCACTAAGATTGTGCCACTTTCATATAGTCACATCATCAGATTGCCGGTGTATGGCTTCAATCAACTGCCATTCACCTTTCCTGGGAAGGGTTCTCAAGTTAACTTTTCAACTATATCTCACCTTCGTTGGTAATCTCCTTAATACTATATGGTCCTAACCAGTGCATCCTGAATTTTCCAGGGAATTTATCAAACTTACTATCATATAACAAAACCAAATCATTTACCTTAAATGTGCACAGTTTGATGTGTCAATTGTGCCATGCCTTTTCGCGCTGCTTTTGGACTTGCCGGTGAAATCTAGCCAAAAATCTCTCTTCTTCGAGCTCATCCAACTGCATGAGCCTCTCTTCCAGGGCTC
The DNA here is from genome assembly GCA_000404065.3 of Pinus taeda. Classification (NCBI taxonomy): domain Eukaryota; kingdom Viridiplantae; phylum Streptophyta; class Pinopsida; order Pinales; family Pinaceae; genus Pinus; species Pinus taeda. Next base: position 113,450 of record APFE031743902.1, on the reverse strand, counting down.
TGCGATCTATCATACATGTGAGCGCTGCTATGCACAGACTAGGCACGATATATTCCATATGCATTATGGCTTCCACTCCATAGAGAAGCCTAAAAGGTGTTTGTCCCATTAGTTTCTTGCATGTTGTTCAATAAGCCCATAACGCTGCAGGTATGAGTAGGTCCCAATCACTTCACTGCACATTGCATACCTTGGTCAACACGTTTTCAAGCACTTTGCGAATGCCTCCACTGTCCTATTAGCCTGTGGGTGATAAGGTGTGCTCTTCTAGTGATAAACCTGAAATTCCTTCGTTAGCGCACTGATCGTCTCATTCAAGAAGTGTGTATTGCGATCGCTCATCAAGATCTTCAGACATCCAAATCGCAATAGTACATGCTCAGATAGAAACTTCATGGCAGTTGTGCTTGTGCAATCCTCCACTAGCTATGCTTCTGCCCAACGAGTCAGATACTCTTTCACAGTGATAATATACCTCACACTTGTTTTTCCTTGATGTTTAATGGGCTCTACAAAATCGATTGTCCATTTTTCAAAAGGTCACAACGCAAATTGTGGATTCGAAGGCGTTTCATGTCTTCGTAATGGCCTGCTTGTTCTTTGACATACATCGCATGCCTTGCAGTATGCTTTTGAATCCTGATGAAGGGTTAGCGACCACAACCCTATGCATAGAATCTTCTGTGCAATTTCTCTCCCTATGTAATGTCCTCCCGCAGTGCCCCCATGAGTGTCCACGAGGATGTTTCTTTGTTCAAACTCAGGTACATAATTTCTCTTAACTGCTTCACATCAGGTTTTAAGGTGATATTCATTACTCCTAGATCTCTGATTATTATTTTCAAATCCATAAACTTGGTTGGGAATATGTATTGATACTCACCAAGTAACTCAACAACCTTATCCATTGTTGCGTCATACCAGTAGTCTCCGATCTTTACAAATTTGGGTTCTACCTCCATGCCAATGTTCACTTGTCTAGTCCTTACCAGCACGGTTCCAGTTGTTAGAAAGTGTATTATATCTTCAAACATCCATCCCAGTAATGATACCATTTGTTGGCTTGAGGGGGCCTGACCTAGGTTCAGCGTTAGTTAGCCCAACAAATCCCTACACTACTGGCCCTTCCAGCATCAGCAAGCGGAGCACAGACTGAAGTATCACCCGAAGTAGTATGGGGGAATATTGGAACCAAGTTTCCACACCCTTGAGATGGTTGTGATGTTGGTTTATTCCAAATATACCTGCCTTCGCATAGGTCACTTTACACTCTGTTCCACCCTTTAGTACCTTTGTGATCTATTACAATCGGCTTCCATGCAACCATAACCAGGGGTTGAAGCCCTTTCGCACTACAAAAGCAATGATCTATGATATCTCCTAAACTATGCTAATTGTCTTACTTATCTTCTTAAAAAATCTTAGTTAACTTCACGTAAACAAATGTTCTTACTCATGTTTACTTAACCAATACAATTATACACATTCATGCATCATATAAACAATAGAAGAGAAATTCATAACCGACATAAAAGCTGCATAAACATGAAATAAATACGTAGAAATGATAGAAACTTCTCTTTATTAATACTTCTAGATGATTACAGACTCGAATCGCCCTATGCACTCAACTGTAGACCCTCTACTTATGCTACGACCCAAAATTTATACTTACACTTTAGAGCTATATCTCATACATCTTCATTGATTCTTTCTTCGATTGATTGAAATAACTACTTAGAGCTTTGCTCTATTTATACAATCCCATGGTCTGTGGACCATGGGTAGATCTTCTAAAACTGAAATTACATTATCAAAATAAGGGTGGAAAACCTTTTGACTCTTTAACAACTATGTGCTCTGAGCCTACAAAATGCAAAGTCTTTACATTGGAATTACAAAATTGGACCAAAATCTGGGCTCTGAGCCCTAAAATTGCCCTTGGGGGATCCTGCACCCAACAATAGACCAGGTAGCTCCTTACACTCTTGTTAGCTTCAACGGCTTAGACCAAGGTTCAGAGTTAGATGATCTAACCAACAAAACCCTATAGCATCGGTCCTTTCGGCAATGACCTACTTTCATAGACTGCACTCTCACCCAAGGCTATATTGGGAGATGCTAGAATCAGGTTTCTGCATCTAGAGGGACTATGCAATGTGGCTGTAAGGTTCTTAAAAATATAGGGATTAATCTGACCTTCATGAAATATTAACCTTATTCTTACAATGATAAATTATTTTCTACGTAACACATTAGCGAACTGTGCGAAACTATTCTAACATGTATTATTCTGTATATAAAACAATATATGGACCTTTGTGACACAATTGTGGTAGAAAAATATAAAATGAACTATACACAGGCTAAAACAAATAAGTTATGTGAAAACATAGAAATACATAGATTTATGCTAGAAAAATCTTCTTTATTAGTCAAGTCCTTTCAAATACAATCTTTCTATCCCTGAGCATACAAGCACAGGGGCCTGTCTACTCATCTGCAGACTTACCACAGTCTCCACGCACACAGTTGCAGGAGCATTCCTCTTCAAAAATATCCCTGTATATATTGTTCTACCTGTTAGGGCCTACATCTACCTCAGGCTAAGAAAGGCAGGTCTAGGGTAACATTAAACCACACTTAACCTGGTAGCTATTCCTACCAGGTTAGGAGAGAGCTCTCTCCTTGTCAATCTCAATGAAAAATTATTAAGGAAGGCTTGAGATGACTAATATAAAAACTAATTTTAGGCTAGGTATGCTTGCTCAGAAGAATTTGATTGAATTTAATGGTTGGGTTGCTGGATCAGATGGGGAAGATAGCTTTGGGTCCAGGAAATAAATGCTGAGTTTTCCTCCAAAGGAGGTCGCTAGAAAAAGTACATGCCAAGTGGCATGATGCACCAGGTAGAAAAATTTGTCATTTTTGCCAAAAAAACTCTGTTTTTCGCCTAATTTTTTCTCAGTTTGACTTTTCTCTTCCTCATAGTTAAACTTATGATGTAATTTGATGTAACTTGATGGATTTTAAGGTAAATATGCTAAAATTTCACTCATGGAGGTAGATTCATCATTAAAAGGTAGTTTGCAATTGAATGAATCAGTTTCGTAGTTTTTAGAGGCAAGTTGTTCCACTTCCTACTTTTTGGTTCTCAGTTTAGATCTTGTTGAAACATCTCCTAAACTTATGAACTTGACCCCTACAGGATAGGATGAGTTGTTTGTTGCCTATATCTAGTAATTTTTTAGTCATTGGTAAAGGTTGGACTCTTGTGAATGCTTTGAGCATTATTGTACATTCATATCTGCAGTTTGGCAAAGGAATAGACCAAGGTTTGTAGCACTTTGTGGGATTCTTGTGGCAACTTGATTTGGTATTGTTTCTCCTTCTGTAATTGCAAGTTTACATGTGTTTATGTATGCCATCATCTTTCTTTGTTCATCTTAACTAAATGAAATAAGGATAAAGGTAGAATTCATTGATGTTGCAGTGCTCTACCTAGGGTTTGTTTAGTTATTTATGTTTTTAGCTGTTTAAAGAGGATCTGAGACTTTCATGCCCTCTCCAACTCCTCTCTAGTCTTAAGACTCTCTATCTCACTTATTTCAAAGTACTAAACCATTTTCCTACCTCTCCCCATAGAGATATTTGTAAGACCGTGTCCATTCCCCAGACCCAAATCTACCTTTCACATTTGAGCCAACAAACCAACATCAAATTCAATCAAACTTTTCTAAGCATATACCTAGCCTAAATTAGTCTTTACATAAGTCATCTCAAGCCTCATTCACTATATTTTCCTGAGATTGACAAGGAGAGAGCCCTCTCCCGACTTGGTAGGGCTAGCTACCAGGTTAAGTTTGGTTTGATGTAACCCTAGATCCTGCCTTTCTCAGCCTGAGGTAGATTTAGGGCCTAACACTACCCTTATAATACAACAATCCACAAATCATGGGCGGAGCTCAAAATCCTCTAAGAAATCCCATTGTTTACAAAAAAAAGGGGCTTTGAACCACCCTAAAGCCCCTTTCACTCTTAGAATGTTGTGATGATCACGCTCTCATCCTCAAAATGTAGAGTCTTTACATGCTTTAGACAAAACTTAGACCTAGGGGACCCCTACCCAACAGGCCCCCAACACAAAGATGTGACTCGTCTTCGAGTCACTTAGCTAGTACGTCCTTGATCTTGGCTTTTAGTTCCTTGTAGGTAGTCTATAATGGATTGAGGATTGTTGTGCATTGTTCTGCGACCTGTTGCACTTCATCCACAAGCTTGTTTGTCGTCAGCCCCTCTATTGCAAGGCCAATTGTCCTATGAGTTTTTTGCATGCTCTTCAATTTGCCTTCTATGTCCTGGGAGAGTTGGTTAGCTTCATCTACGCAAGGTTGTGTCCATGCGGAGATGATATGTGCCTTTCTCCATAGCTCATCAATCTGTTCCTGTAGAGGTGGTCCTTCCTGGAGATGGGCGAACCATTGCACAAGTGCTAAGGTCCGTACCGTGGCTTTAAGCTCATCAAAATGTAGTTGCCTGTCTTTGATCTTAGCTTCAATATTATTCGCATGTGGGTCCTCCTGTAGCAAGTCCCACACTTCGATTATATCTTCAAAAATTTGACTATAGTCCTTGACTGCAATCTCGATATGAACCTTAACAGTTTTGATGGTAGCTTCGTGCTGCTCGTGAACTTCTAGTTGAATTACAGGTTGCATATTCATTTGAAGCTCTATGATTTGCATTTGTAGTTCAAAGAAAACCTTCACCACCTCTTCCTTTGAATCTCTGGTTGTTGTGTCCAGTTTATGAATCTTGTATTTTGAAGTTGCCTCTGTTGGGATCTAGAGCTCTGGAAGCTCACTGCATGCTTTGGTTATGGCATCTTCTAGCTACTGGTTGCATGCAACTACCTTCTTGCAATCCTGTATCACTATTCTTTTCCTTGAACATCTGTTGGTTATTGAGTTTGACTTCGTTTATGATCAAGAAAGCTTGCTACTCTCATATCTTAAGCTCATTTGCGATGCCTTGATGAAGCTCATGCAATGTCTAAAGGGGGAGCACCACAAGATTTAAGCTCAAATTATTCAATTTTTTGTGTGCTCTCCCTTTCCTCTATAGCTTCAACATGAAATTATCCTTTCGACAAATGGACTTCTCGAAGGTCCATGATAAGCTCAACTAAAGGTACCACACTTGCTTGCTTCACGCTCACCTGAACCACACTCAATTGAAGCACACTCATCTACACCTGCAATTATTTAAGGCCGTTCTAGACCTTTGTAAAACTAACGTGTATTGATCCTCGATGTTCCCCCACATCTCCTTCATCACAGCATGGACAACGTCACCAATTTTTCAAAGCCCCCCTCAGTGAGGAACAAAGCTTCGACGCTCGTAGATTTATCTGACTTCTATTTCTTTCATGCACTGCCAACACTCTGCTTCTTCCTCTTCTTGATTATGAATAGGGAATCAATGTCATCTATGTCTACATCAGGGTCTCCACCACCTTATTCACCTTCGCTAGTCTCATGCTCGACTATGGGATCGGCAGTCTTTCCATCAAGGTCAATGGTGACCGTCGAAGGCACTTTCTTAGTATCCTTCTTGGCTACTAATTTTTCAGCTTGTGCATATGTTCTTTCTTTCTCGTTCACTTTTACAGTTGTTGGGGTAAGCCAATAACTCAACCACTTATTGATGACCATTAAGATGTCATCCTTTGACATTAAGTATGGTAGTCGATGCAATACCTTCTTTGAATATTTCTTGGCTTGAATAGGGACACAGTGAAACTCTACCTTAAAATCAGCAACATTGCCGAACTCTTGAAATAATGCAAATGAAAACCGCATCCATTGGTTGATGGTTGTTCATATTTCCATCTCAAAGAGAACCCAAAATATTTTATCCTCCATAATCTAGGTTAGGTCCTCTATAGCCCAAAGCGAGGCAAAATTCGCAGCCTCACACACATTAGGTTCCACATTAGGGAAATATGAATCCTCCAGTGTAATCTATGCTACCAACACAATTAAGAGTAACAACCACGCGTAATGGAATGCCTTCCCTTCTTCCTATTCTTGGTGACAATCATCCAAAAAATCTTGACAGAGATACCTGACCCAATTAAACTGAACCTCCTTGCCGCACTATGCATCCAAGGATATAACCGGGGTTGGCACTTCATCTATGCAACACTTCTCTTGATTTTACTAGAAAAAATGGACGTAAAAAAACACACAACCTCATCGTTAATATAGCTAATAGCATATCCCCAAGACTTCTTGATGATTCCATAGTCATTCTTCATTTGATCAACCAAATTCTTGTCTTGATATTTCCCAACAAAAGCGTCATTGGTGTTCTCCTTGATGAGGCTGCGTAGTAATCCTTTGGATTAACATATCGTCAATCAGGATTATCTCTCCAAGCCACAAATGCCCATCATGAACCAATTCCAACAGTTGGCACACACAAATTGTGTTTATGTTGATGCACCCAAAATGTGGAACATAAATCATGTTCAACAACCTAGCGTGATGAATTCTAGTTACCCACTTCATTGGTTCAACCCTTGTCACTCCATCTTCTTCATAATAAACATATTGGAGGTACTTGATAGGATCAAATTATGGATACTTAATGATATCATTCAAATCCCAATCCTCCATGCACATGTGTGGTACTTTGGCCAACAATTCCCCCTCAATTGGCACTCCCTCTGGCAACAGGGGTGTAAATATCTTGTATTTGATGGAATCTAGGTCCTTCATCACCTTCAAAGTTGGTTTCCTCGATGAAATATAAGGTGGAAAATTAGAGATTGGTTCCACCTCATCTGAATTGATATCCACAAATTTGTCAGCTAATTCTTCCTCATCCAGATATTGGGGCTCCATTGGTTGTTTCTGCAGATCCATTTTCTCCATACTCCATAGTTCTGTAGGGATTTTCCTCGGTGATTGTCTAACCAGGGTCCTTTGGGTCTTCTTCTACTTATTCATTGCTACTGCTGTAACAATAGGCTTAGTTCTTGGCAACCTATGTGGATTAGTATGTGCTGGCTATGAGGAATCATAATGGATTCTAGCCCCCTACTCAAAAACTCCTGCTCAAGCTTCTTCCAACTCCAATCAGACATGCAGTAGAATGCTCGACTGACACTTAGGTGCAAAATATCACAACAACCTCTTAACAAACAAAGTGTCTGAATGTGGAGCAGGATGCCATATTTATAACCCTTTTCAAATTCCAAACACTCGATTCCCTTTAGATCTTCCTCATAAATTTAGATTTGGTGGAAAATTTGCCCAGATATGCCTCTTAAATGTGTTTCCTCCACTCCATTTAATGGAAATTTCCCTATCAAATCATCCCCCATGGTCATATTCTAGATGAGGTTCTTCACAGCCCTCCTTGAAGCGCAGTTACCCCTTTTTCATCACATTTTCTCCATCTACGCCATCCTCGTGAATGTTGCGCAACCCACCTTCTTTGACAAGTTCCTTCATTGGTAGTGTAATTTATAGTCCCATTTGTCCTTCCAACTACCTATAGAATTAAGAATATCCTCCATTCATATAGTCATCATGCAGTCCCAGAGACAAAGTCATCCCTTTATAATTTCAACCTACTCCCATTTACTCATCCAACAATTAATTCTCCATTCAGCTTCACGAGCTGAATTGTGCCACCATCCGAGATATCCCTGATAACATATGGGCCTAGCCAATGCATCTTGAATTTACAAAGAAACTACATGAACTTAATATCATACAACAAAACCAAGTCTCTAGTCTTAAAATTTCACTACTTATTATGGTGATCATGCCATGCCTTTTCCCGAACTTCCTGTACTTGTTTGTGAAATCATGAAAGGAAGCGATATACTTCTAGGGCAAGTAGTTGCTCCAATATTTCTTCCATAATTTCATTGTCTTGTCATATTCGTGACTACCATGATTCGAATATTGGGGACGATATATTCCATTGGAATTATAGCTTCCTGTACATACACCATCCTAAATAGAGCCTTCCCTATTAGCTTCTTGCAAGTAGTCCTATATTCCCATAACATTGCAGGTATGTGCACATCCTAGTCATTCATGTTGATGTTGCACACCTTCATCATAGCGTTATCCGAAATTTTATTAAAATCTTTAATCGTGCCATTCACTTAAGGATGAGAAGGGATGCTCTTCTGGTGATGAACCTGGAATTTTTCTGTTAATGCTTCAATCATCTTGTTGAGGAAGTGCATTCCTCAGTCACTCATTAAGATCTTTGGGCACACAAACCTTGAAAATATATACTAAAAAGTGAATTTGTTCCTTAGTCCACCTAGTTAGATGATTTGTCGTGGTAATAATATAGCACGCACCTGTATTCTTTCCTGGTGGATTGATTGTCCCCACAATATCAATCACCCACTTTTCAAAATCCTGTAAAGTAACTTGTGGATTCAATGGAAATTCATTTGTCTCCGATTGTCTTTCAGTCCTCTGGAAAACATCACAAGCACTACAATATTCCTTAGAATCCTTGTGCACCACGGGCCATCATAGTCTTTCCCTCAAAATTTTATGCGTAGTTTCTTTGCTTGTGTAGTGCCCTCCTGCGACACCACCATGCTCTTCGACCAAAGTACTATGAATTTCATGCTTAGGGACATATCTGTGCATTATGTCATCGGGGCCCATTTTATACAAATGCCAAGCAATGAGAGAAAAATCCATCGCTTTGACTACTAATTTTTTCTTCTATTGAATTTAGTACTCTGCAAGGGCTAGTTTGGTAGTCGAAAAGTGAATAATATCTGCAAAAAATTCATCAGCAACCCTTAAGGCGAAGAGTTGCACATCATGCAAGCCTTCTTCAATGTTGGCTTTAGGGGCTTAGACCCATGATCAGAGTTAGCTACGCTAACCAACAAAACCCTATACCACTAGCCTTTTCAGCGTGCAAACCACAGTCTCACTCAAGGTGATACTGGGGGATGCTAGAACTAGGTTTCTCCATTGAGAGGGACTATGCAGTGTGGCTATAAATTTCTTAACAATTTAGGGCTTAATATGACCTTCACAAACTCTTAACTTTATTCTTACAATCATAAAGCATTTTCTGCTTAACATTTTAGCGAACCGCGTGAAACTATTCTAACATGTATTATTCAGTATATAAAACGAAATTTGGACCTTCCTGATGCAACTATAGTAGAAATATATAAAATGAACCAAAAATAGGCTAAAACACATAAGTTATGTGAACAAACATAAATACATAGATTTATGTTCAAAGAGTCTTATTTATTAGTCAAGTCCTTTCAAATACAATCTTTTTGACACTGCGAAAATAGCTGCTGGGGCCTACGCACTCAGCTGCAGACTTACCAAGGTATCTATGCACACAATGGTAAGATCATTCCCCTTTGCTTGATTATAGAAAGATCTTACAAAAAAATAATCAAAAAGTGTTTTTTTATCAAATCAATCGATGCCTTAGGCTTGTAAAAACATCCCTTTATATATGCTTCTATCCTTACAACACCATGGTCCGCAAACCATGGGCGGAGATCAAAACCCTCTAATTAATGCCATCCTTTACAACATAAGTGGCTTTGACCCACCCTAAATCCCCTTTAACTCTTATAACGTTGCACTAATCACACTCCACTCCTCAAAATTTGGAGTCTCTACATGTTTTGGAAAAAACTTAGACCTAGGGTACCCCTACCCAACAACTTTCCTTATTACATTATGGTCAATGTTAGTAGCACTAGTATGGATACTAATTAAGCCAAGGTTCATACTCTTTCATGAGCTATAGGAGGAGGTACTTTTTCCATTATTATTACTTCAACTAGGATTTTTCTCCTTTCATTGGAGCTTTCACCTATGGGATGTCACCTATTGGGATTCCTTAATCAATTCCTTCATCTTTATCTTCTACCACTATGGAATCTATGCATTCTATGGTTAATGATTCTGCATCATTAAAAGGATTCACTTTTGAAATTTGACATGTTCCTCCTTCCAATCGTTGTTTAGGTATTGGACCTATGTCATTCCCTAGTTTCTCTCAAAATTTTAATCCCTTTCAAGGTTAAGGGGGGTAGGGTATGGCATATCCTTCGATGAGTGGTTTAGGATACGGTATCCCTTCCCAGTTATTTGGCCAACAAGGGAGTATTCCCTTCCCTACTAGTAGTACACCAACAACTTTTCCTCCTTTAGCAAGCACATGGAACCTTTACCAAGAGGCTTCTATTTCTTATAACATTCTGTTGGGAGGTAATTTACCCATTGCTCAACATTCTACGTTAAGTGTAGGATACCCTCAATATACTCCTAAACAAAAAGGTTTCCCTTATAATATAGGATTCTCTATGACCAATCCTTGGAAGCCTCATGCCACTCAAAATCTTGGGTCTACCTTTCCAAATTTTGTAAACCCTAATCCTAGAGTTTGGAATCTGTTGTGGCCACCAACAAACCCCCTCCTAAAGTGTGTTATTGCTAATACTAAATAAGTGGGGACCCTTAGTAAAAAATTGAAAAAAATCAATTAGTGTTATATTTCCTTTTAGATGAAACTTACAACATCATGGACTTAGGGAAATACCTTTGAAGAATCTAAAAAACCTAAGTTTCATAAATGAAGAAAGTAAATTCACTCCTTAAGAGAAATCGCATCGCACAAAGAATAATAGGATACCTTCTAAATGACCCAAAATGATAAAAAACGCGAGATTGCGACATGAAATTCCATCGCATCGCATGCATTAAGAAGAACTCACGTTAAAAAACCTTAAAATCATCGATATGCGATATTGCATGTCGCACATCGCAAAAATCACATGAATTACAACGATTAAGCGATCCGTGACCTTGCGATCCTGCGATCTGCGATCTTGCGATCCTGCGATCTGCAAACTTGTGATCCTGTGATCCGAGATCCTACGATATTGCGATCAAGCAACCTTGCGATAGAATAGCATGATGAAATTACAATAATGCGATATAGCGATCTGCGATATTGCAAAGCAAAATTGCACGACCTCTCCATCACAGTTGGTTCTGGCTCATTATTCGAGAAAAGTTTTTCTAGGCCAAGAACTGGTCATACACTTTAATGCAAATTAATGAGTTGTTTCCAGTTGTTAATGAAGTATGGTGTTGTGTTTTTCAAAGAACTAGTTCATGTAAGGTGGCGTGTTTTGCATATCTTCGGCATTTAAAGTTTTCTTGTCATTATTTTTATCATTACTTCCACCTCAATTGTAAACTACAAGAACAAAGGACGAAATGTTATACAAGGCAGTATGTAGAAAACTATGAGGAGGAAAGGCAGTACTCCAATGTCCATTTCGGAAGGCACACCTAATCCACTTAAGGGAGAGAAATAGCCATAGAACTCTTCTGAGGCATCCATCATAGATCTCTCATATACAGCCATGGTTGAATGGGTAATGAACGATGCTGATACCATAAACAGTCAGTTTAATATTTAGGGTCAAGAGCTCAGGGAATCACTATTTTTACAAATTTTTAGCTTTATACCCGATAAGAGAAAAAGGCGCAAGAGGTGAAAA